>JASANC010004711.1:0-12876 GCA_030248135.1 Theristus sp. LFF4_11
GCCGTTTGTGCTGTGAATCGAACTGGTACAAAGATTTTGTGTGTCCCTCCTCACCAGGTTCGTCAACAAACAAAAATATGGCTGAGGTGGTTTCACGCAGTTTTTGAGGTAATTTTGAGTAACGGAGAGAAACGTTTTTTGTGGTCGAATCAGTCTTTGATTGATGGTTGTTTTCGTTCGTTCATTGTCGGAATGGAATAAAAGAGCAAACGTGCAGTTGATCCGCTTCCGGCGCCGTATTTTCTTATCGGTTGCATTTTCCACTGATGTCAGAGCGACATTTTTTGCAATTTTTTGAAAATTCAACATGCATGTTCAACTTTAAATGTGTCAAGCACCGTGAATCGCAGGCATTGTTTTGACTGCGTTAGAGCACGACACAACTGAGCCGCATGCACACCAAGTCAACCGAGTTCATTGCTGTTTTCAGGTGAATCCAAAAACGCACACTGGCAGCCAATCGAAACCGCTTGGTCTGGTGGTACCTTGGCATCACTGTTTTTCTATCAGAGATTGTGGAGCCTTTTCATTTCTGACGGCACGTATGGAGGGAGTAAACAAGTTTTTAGAAAGCCAGGTTCTGGTTCAAATTGCTGAAGCACCCAGAATCGAGATGTCATTTTGTAACCCGTTGGTTCAAAGTCATTTGACATTCGTTCAGGAGGCAACAAATTTTGACTCGCCACCGCAAATGGAGCGACTGCCAGACTCGATTCTGCTGCAAGTTTTCGATCATCTGCAGCTGCAAGAGCTGGCCAGTGCCGCCGCAGTCAGCCGACGATTCAACGGACTGGCACACGAGCCAGCACTGTGGATGGGGAAGGGGGTGAAAACGTTGGAGATCAGTTACGACCGACCAAAGGGACGACACAGGCAGCGAATCGGCGAAAGTGCGGTGTACAAACATCCGTGCTGCCTCGTGAAGACCAGGGCCGCCTTTGTGGTGCATGTGCCACGTCACCGGTCGCAACAGCCCCGTAAACAGGTTTGCCATGGTGCGGCTGGGCACTAATTCAGGTAGGGTTTTTCACACCTATATAGTCAGACAAGAGACACTAAAAAATGATGACACCTAACATTTTGGATTTAGGTGTCAGAAGACACCAGAAAAATCGTAATGGGGTCCAATGTTGCTTCACCACTGAGCCCCTGAAAAAAAAACATTACGCATCACAGTTCCATCCATCCATCCATATTATTTCGCGAAAAGCAGGAAACTCCGATAAAACTGTATGAACAGCATGAAATTCGGAAACCCAACACGTTCCCAACACAAAACGGAGTTCCGTTTTTTACACGCAAAAGGTTTCGCCAATGTCTGCTCTTTAGGCGTTTTGAAAAAAATCCAATTCAAAGTGACAAAAAACGTTCGAAAATCTTTGAATGAAAAAACAAAGCGAAACTCCGGAGGGAAGAGACCGCCAGTGGGCGTTGCAATGGGATCAATGAATTGAACACCAGAAGTGCAGGTGTAAATTGCGTTGTTTATCTGTGTAGGAACGAATCGAAGACGAGCGCACGCGTGACACCGTGGAAGGGTGGGTGGCAATGCTGCAATCGTGTGTCACTGAGATTTGGGTTTACAGGCTGAACGAATTCTCGCCCAGACAGTTGGATTTGCTGCAACAGTGGGCACCCATCATGTTTGGCACTGCCAGCCAGTGGACGCAGCCAATCACTGTGGGAACGTGTAAGATTTGATTCATATCTTGGGAATACTTCAAAGATGAAATGGTCAGATTTGTGGTGATTCTTGGCTGGCTTTAATTTTTCTGCACCAGGATCGTGTTCTTTTCAGATCTTGGTTGGCCTTCCGAGCACCTGGATCACAAGCCAGCGCACACGCTGAGTCTGCTGCTGAGGACGATGGCCAACCGTGCGAACACGAACGTGCGACTGACGTTGGGCATCTATCCTGGTGTCCCAGAGGACGTTGTCTGTGCACTCGCGTCGGCCATCAGCGAATGTCACAATCTGCAGTCGTGCACGTTTGATTTCAATGTGTGTGAGGACGCTGCTGTTGTGTTGGCGGGACTGTTGTGCCGTGCGCTGCTGACCATCGAGCACACACAGCTGCGTGAACTGGGGTTAGATGGCATGAAGTTCAACGATGAATGGCGCCTGGTGGATCTGGCAGACGCGTTGAACGAACTGCCACCGAACACGCTGCGTGTTGTGCTTCTTCATTGGGATTCCACAGATGACACCCAACGAGAGCAGTTTTGGCAGCAGTGGAACGTTGGGCGGCAGGCGACGTTGGAGAGACTCAATTTGTGTGGCACAGAGGATCTTGGACTGTGAGTCGTAATAAGTTATTTCGCAGAATTGTTGCAAGCACCGTGCTTGCTGACAAGAGAGGATCGTTAGCGATTGTCAGAACAGGATCATCCCACGAACAATGTTGTCATTTTTGTTGTACTTGCATCACTTCATTCACCCTTTACATCTTCAGTCCTGCGGCGTCCGTGTTGCCCAAATTGGCCGAGGGCTGTCCACAGCTGCACACTCTCGATGTCCTATGTCCAAGCGGCTTCTCGTTAGTGGACGTCCTGAAGCTGGTGCAACTGTTTGACACGCGGTCACGTGCCGGTCGAACCGAGGAGACGATCGTGGAGATAGGGTGTAAGATTGACAGTGATTGATTGATGGCATCTTGGTTTCCGAGCACATTTCTTGTTATTGTTCAAAAAGGGCACACCACTAGTCTGCTCACCGCTCTTCTGCGTCTGATGTTGGCAGGTCGAAATGCAGCGAAACATCACACAATTCAGTTGTTTTGCATGGAAAAAACAAATGAGCAGTGTTGCACAGCTGTGTTTTCATTTCTTGTCGCAGTGTCCCTGTGCCTGTACATGGGGCACGATGAAAATTGAACATTTAAAAAAACGGTAGCCATCTTCTAAACAATCTGTGTGCGCTTTTCGTTTCAGACTTCTATTTTTCGTCCTCGTTCAACGATCGCCAAGCCACGTCGGCAATGGATCAGACATTCGGATGGCGTGGCTACACGGAACTGCGAGTGGTGGAGGATGCGATCAAGTTCAAGAGCACATCCACCGGGTTGCGATTTGATGTGGGAGTTCGGTAGTGAGATCTTCCTTCGTATGACGCTTTGTTCATTCATTTTTATCAGGGTTTCCCGCGTTTAGCGAAATAAAACGAAGGAATAAAAGATTTGGCAGTCACGGCAGGTAACGACAGAAAGTTCGAACATTTTTTGTGTTTTTCTCGTTTTGGTGTTTTCAGGTTCTGGTGTTTCTTTGTGTGGTTTTATGATATGGTCAACTCTGGAAATAGGAATGTTTTCTTTATGGAAAAACTAAACAAAAGATTTATGTCTGTACGAAACTATCTTAACTCCTAACTCTCTTTGGACAATACTAAAGCATGGTTATATATCACAGATCACATGAATAATCGCCTATTATCTACTTCTCCCTCCTCAACGAACAAAGAAGGAAAAGCAGTTGACATTGAAAAAGTAATAATATGATTATGGAGGTAAATTGTCATTTTTGGTCACTTTGATTCTTTGATAGTCACTTATAATTGTTGGCGATTTGAACGCTGACGACCGCACGTGCCGACCCATCAACAACGTGTGCCGCCCTGTGCACGGAACGTTGATCAACATCGTTGGCGAACGGAACCCTGAACTGCGCTCATGTGAACCAAGCCAGCGTTTTGAACTGCACCCACTGATCATCGTTGGCGACCGAATGCCTGAACCGCGAACGTGACGCCCGAACTGACACTGCCTTTGAACACATCGCGCCACGCCACATCGCTCCGGCTGTACCACATCAACTGAACGAACGTCATGACAGCGCTGCCCAATCGACCGACAACACGGTTGCTGCTCACGCTGCCACACTTGCCGTTGCACCTCAACAAAGCCGATTTGACGGAAAAGAATTCGTGGGGGTGGGGGTTCACAGGGAGGGGGTAGACTGATCTCAACCGTTTCACACTTCTGAACTCGAGCAGGAGCCACCTTTTCTAATTTTGCTGTTTCAATTTTCACCGTGCTCTGAACTTCTACCTCCGCTACTTCAATCCTCTTCACTGGCTTCTCTTCCCGCACAACTGACGATTCTTTGGTTTCAACTGGTTCACACTTCTTCATCTTCACGACTTTCTTCACTTTCCTTTCTCTAATCTTCACTGCTACAACCTTCTTTGGCAACTGTTCCTTTATTATTATTCGCTGAACTTTTTTCTTTTTCGCTTTCAAGGCTACTTCTGTTGCTCGGTGTTTCTTTGTTTCTTTTTCTACTTCCATCATTCTCGGCATGGACCACGCCACAAAATCAAAAAACGGGACAAACCACCGTAATCCTGCTTCCACTTCGCGCATGAAGTTGTTGGCGTAGCAGTCGATTACCCTTTTCTCTTCTTTTGAACAACAATTGTATCGGATCAACGCCATATCTTCACCGTAGCCATATTCAGACCAGTATTCATCTTTGCACCAAATAACTCTGCCATCTTTGCCAAGACCACACGGTTCATCAGCCATTATATCAGTTCTTCACTTTTTAAGTCGCACCTCTTTGGGCATAAAGCGACAACAGCGACAGCGTTTTGGTGCCATTTTTCTGCTATTATCGTTCCTTTAAGACCTGCGACTCAATGCGCTTGTGGACGTAAAAGGAAACTAATTTCAGTCTGTGTATGATGATTCAGAATAGCCTAAGTGACCAGGCCTTATGCAGGGCACTCGGATCCCTTTGCCAATTTTGAATTCCCGTGTCGTGCATGAGACTGCTTAGCCATCTATGCGCGCATTGAGACACGGGACCAAAATAAAAGATATTAGCATTCCATCTCGATAATTTGTTGTTTTTTGGTCGCTGATGAACTTATTGAAACGAGTTCTTCAGTTTGTTCGTTGTTGGTGATCATCTTTTTTTCAAATCCATTGTTTTTCAAACAAAGTGAAAAAATCGCGGTGTTGATGCGAAACCTTTTTCACTGTTGTTTTGTCTGCATGAGACGTTCAATGAGGCCAAAAAGCAGAGAATTTAGTTTTGATGCCTTCCTTTTTTATCGAATTTGTGTTTTTTGTTGTGCATTTTCCGAAGAACGTTGTGTTTGTTGGATGGAGGGTTCACGCAGTTTCTGATGTGATTTTGAGAAACATCTGTGTTTGCGATGAGTAATGTCAGTTGTTTGTGTGGTCGTGTCTCTCATTGATAGTTGTTTTGCGTTCGTTCATTGTCGGAATAAAAGAGCAAACACGCAGTTGATCCACTTTCGGCGCCATATTTTCTTATCGGTTGCATGTTCCACTGGTGTCAGAGCGACATTGAAATTTTTGAAAATTCAAAAGGTTTTGTCAACTTTAAATGTGTCAAATTATTTTTTTAGTGCCGTGAATTTTGTCGAAAGTGTCAAATTGGTCCGAATTTTCGGTTCACGCGCGTCAAAGAACGAAAATAAATGACATTCAACTGTTTGACACGCCGTCATGTGTGGTCGAACCGAGGAGAGGATCGTGAAGATGGAAAGTTGGATTTGTGGTGATTGGCTGATGGCGTCTTGGCATAGTTGTTTTAATTCCGAGGGGGGGGGGCGATGTATTTTTTTATTATATTTGTTCGCGCGCCGGTTCTGGAAACCATGAGGTATACCAAACTCCGGCGGAAACGGACAATACTGCCCCGAGCCCAATTTACCCTCGGCTCTGGAGGGAGTAGACCATTGGTTGTTGTTGGTCACTTTCGTTTCTCCATTGTGTGCCTTGTCCGCAGCGGGGTTCGAACTTTCCACCTACAGAACGGTAGACGAAAGCCCTACACCTGCGCTACAGACGCGACCGTAGACGGTAGACGAAGTAGCTGTAACGATGTACGATGTAACGTTTATCGTACCAAGGTAGTGACACGATGCCGAAGCATCGAAATAGGTAATACCCGTTAGTACAAAATACAATGAAACAATCAATAACATCACGCATTCACCACCACACGAACAAAACACGATGAACTGACTGAGCTGACTGAGCTGAGGTTCTGAGAATTTGAATTTTGAACTTTTTTCAAAACAAGTTATCAATCACGAAAACTGTCACACACGACGAAACATTAACAAATAAAATAACTAGCGAGAATCAAACTCATGACTGCCCGATCAAAACTGTTCAAAACAAAACAGACAATCCACTTCATCGACGGACGATACGAATACGAATTCAAATTGCCGCACAATCTCAGTGCACAAGACGAAACTCGACTGGCTTCTGAAGTTTCTGACGTATTAACAAAAGAAATCCTGAAAGAACACAAAAGGATTAGCAACGGAACACCACAAACATTTTCCGACCACAAGCAGGGCAATGTTGGCAAGTTTAGAAAAAGTTGAAGTGAAAGGGGACATTGAACACAATGTAATTGTTTGTTTGTTTTTCTTTTTCTTTTTTTAAAGCAATAATGTTTAATGGACCTAAGATCAATTTATCAATTCGCAAAGTTTTTCTCAATGGGAAAGGAAGAGCAACGGAGAGCGGCATCCCCAGGTCCACGGAAATCAAGCCAGAAGGGAGGGGAAACTGGAGCAAATTTTTAGGTAAATTGTGAGGTAAAGTGGCTGAGGAAATTTGCAGGGGGGGGGACAAGTGGACTTGGCAGACCGGTCAAAAAAATTATATTAATTAGATAGGTAGCAAAAACGCTAAAAATGGGTAAAATAGCTAAATTTTGTTTAAGAATGCTAAAATGAAAGACAAAAGTGTATTTTGTCTAAAATTAGCAAAATTTACGGAAAATTTCAGCAAAAACAATCCTTGTAGATCAATGCCTATTTTATGCCTTCGGAAGCAAAAAATTTTAGGTCAGTAGCTGGCTATCTTTATCACACATCTGCATTGTTTTATCTGTTCTTTATTTATTTATTATTATTTATTATTTATCTGTCTGCATATTTATTAGTTGTTTTTGTTGGTATGCTTGTTTCGAAACGTGAATCTCGGATTTCTCGAAATAAGCATGTCACAATTGCTTTTTTGTAAGATTTTTTGTGGAGGTACCAAGGCTGGAAAAGGGGTTGGTAGGGGTTCAGTTGTGCACTGCGGCGCCTTAAACGATGCCACAGGCTTGGGGCTGTCTTTTCTTATAAAGCGTGCTTCTCATGGCACAGCAGCCGACCATTACATCTTAAGAATGAAGCCGACAGTGTAGAATGGCAATTTTGAACTGCCTGAATAAAATGTTCTCGCTGGTGAATGGTCGACCTGATGACAATATTTACCCAGATTTTCCAAAATTTCCAAATTTTACGAAATTTGAACTTCTTATTGAAATTGATGTGGGAAAAGCTGAAGATGGGTGGCAGTCTGGGCTGACATTTCAACACATTGCATGGCAACAAAAACCCTAATATTGGTGAAAATAAAGTGTAGTGGTACAAATCTGTTAAAATGTTAAGTGTGTAAAATACTGTTAAGAAATCTTTTTTGGACCTTTTTCAAAACACCCCGTCTTTGTGACTGTGTGCGAGAACAAAACTTGTTTTTTAACAACGTACGTGTGACATTCACGGCCACGACACTGCGCATGTTTTGCTTGTAAACCTTTTCCACAAACGATCGTCTTCTGTGCGACAGACAATGTAGTTTTACAAAATAAATTCCAGCATGTTTGCACATTTTGCTCATTTTGCCCAAAAAACTGCTCCGCTCTGCTGTGTGTTCTTTGCAAATGCAGTTCCTGTGCAGTGTTCTGCTGATTGTGCGTGGGCGAAGCTTGATGTGATATGATTCTAATGTTTTTTTGATAATGATTCATGAACGCGTGTTATTGTGCACCTTTTATAAGTTTTTAAACCGAAATACATTGACCGATTGACGTCATTATGCATTGAAGAAAACAACTGCTGCGTTGGCCTGAAATCGGCGATTTTGTGCATGCGTTGTTCAGTCAACCCTTGATGCATGCATACTGTGCATGAATTGCTGTGGAGGCACAGTTTGGTTTAGTGTGAAACCATCCCACAACTTTGTTGTTGATTTGCATTGAATCGATGCATCACGTCACTACCAACCAATCAGCTAGTCGGATATGCTGTAGAGTTGACTGTTGTCGTCGGCCATTTGTACTGTGAACCGAACGAACGTTTTTTGTGGTCGAATCGAGTCTTTGATTGATTTGTTTTTCGTTCTTTCATTGTCGGGACGGAATAAAAGAGCAAACACGCAGTTGATCCACTTTCCGTGTCATATTTTCTGATCGGTTGCATGTTCCACTGGTGTCAGAGCGGCATCATTTTTTTTAAATTTGAAATTAGTCCCGTGAATCGCAGGCATTGTTTTGACCTAGTTAGAGCGCGACACGACTGTGCCGCATGCGCACCAACTCCACCGAGTTTATTGCTGTTTTGCAAGTGAATCCTAAATTTCCCACACTAGCAGCAACTGAAACGGGTTTTTGGCCATTTGGTAATATGCGGGTGCTGGTTTTTTTTGCAGAACAACGTCGGTTTTTTTGCAGAAATTTTGGACCGTTTGCAGAAACTTTTCAGCAGATTTCTGCAAATTGCAGAAACAGATTTGTATACAAACTTTGGTTCTGCAATATTCATTTTGTGCTTAGCGCTTGACTGAAGTTTCACATCAACATGGAAGAAATTTCAAATAGTTTCGGCGGTTGCTATAACGCAATGATTGGCGTTTTGTTTTGCCTTCGTAAATAAAATCGGAGTGTTTCAAATTTGAAAAATAAAACAGAATCAGATCACATCGAAAATTATTGTTTGCTGTTAGGCTTTCTGTTTGGAGTTAGAATGAAGGGATCCATCATCCACACAACAGAAGATGCAAAAATAAGACATTGGCGGAAATGCGGCGCGCAAGTTTGTCGTCGAGCTGGTCGAGAATCTCAGCAACCGATTCGAAGACGCGCACAGTGTTCTCAAGTCTGCCAAAATATTCTACCGTCTGAGACAGATGGATCTGAACAGCTGCTGGCGTACGGAAACGCCGATCTGCTGTTTCTGCACTAGTTTTATTCACCAATTTTGCCGGGCAACGGTAGTATCGCTGAAGAATGGAAACGATTCAAATGCGAACGAATTCAATTCCTTGGTCCGAGTATAACTGCAGGCAAGCATGCAGTATCTGGGGATGAAAACAAAGAGGCGATACAAAATCAAACCGCAACACCTTTGCACCTTTGAGACCGTCGAACCGACCGAAGTCATCGCTTTGATTGCGAAATTTGAGCAATGAGGGTTCTCATTTGATATTCATTGTGTTGTTGTTAGGTTGAATGATTTGAGACAAATGATTGGTGATTTGTTTGGTTTGGCAATCTGGTTTGGTTTTGGTGTTTTTTCTGAATCTTTGAAAAATTCTGCGGTAAAACGATGCAATTGGCAATTGCAACTCTGAGCATCGTTAAGAAATTATGCTCAGAACGAAAAAAATGACATTAAACAAGCACAAAAGCCATTTTCGTCATGTTTTTGAAATTTGCAGAAACCAAATTTCATTTGCAGAAATTTTTTACCAAATTTCTGCAAATTGCAGAACCGACTTTTTGAGAAAAAAAACCTAGTGCGGGTGGTATTTTGGCTAGTGCATCACTGTTTTTCTATCAGAAATTTGAAGTGTGGAGCTTTGCTGCAAAGGTATTTTTAGAACCTGAATTTGTTGTGATTTTACGTGGCTTACATTCAAAAGCAGTTACACTTTTACATGCTATGAATTTACAGTTTGCATTGTCCATTGTGTTTTTTATGATCATGATACTTTTGACTAATACGTTCGATTAACACGTTACCCAAATCTTTTTCACCATCCGTTCACAACCATTTTTTCAATTCTTGTTTGTTGGTTTCTGATTTGTCTGATTCGAGGATTCATGAAATTACGTGTTTCACATAAAGTTTTACTTTTCAAATTTGGAATTTTTTCAGACACTCAATTCTTCGGCTTGCTTCGTCTGGTGTTCGGTTGATTTATTTTGGTGATTTACTGTGCTTGCAGTTTCTGGTTTTGAGCAACGAAGATGGGTGGCCGTAAAAGGAAAAATCAAGGGAGTCAGGATCAACAGCATCACAAACGAGTCAACGACAAGGTGTGCTTGCTGTTTGTTGCTTCACTGAGGTTGTTTTGTTAAGTGTATCACATGTGTTTTCTTAAGTGATTCTTTCAAGTGTCTGTGACACCGATCGTTGCTGACGAGTCCAAACGGTGTCGGCGTACAACGAATAATTGGCGAAACGCCTAACAGATCTACCAAATAATTTGATTGTATTTGATAAATTTTGCTGCTTTCCGTAATAAAACTGTTCCATTCTAATAATTTGGAAGTACTTTATTGACCCCAAAACAAGCTTTTTCATTTTTCACAACACTCGATCTTTGAAACAAACAAGTTTTTAGAAAGCCAGGTTCTTGTTCAAATTGCTGAAGCACCCAGAATCGAGATGTTCATATTGTAACCCGTTGGTTCAAACTCATTTGACTTTCATTCAGAAGGCCACAAATTTTGACTCGCCACCGCAAATGGAGCGACTGCCAGACTCGATTCTGCTGCAAGTTTTCGATCATCTGAAGCTGCACGAGCTGGCCAGTGCCGCCGCAGTCAGCCGACGATTCAACGGACTGGCACACGAGCCAGCACTGTGGATGCGAAAGGGGGTGAAAACGTTGGAGATCAGTTGCGACGAACCTGAGGAACAACACTGGCAGCGAATCGGTGAAAGTGCGGTGTACGAACATCCGTGCTGCCTCGTGAAAACCAGGGACGCCTTTCTGGTGCATGTGCCACGTCACCGGTCGCAACAGCCCCATGAACAGGTTTGTCATGGTGCGGCTGGGCACTAAGTAATTCAGGTAGGGTTTTTTACACCTATATAGTCAGACAAGAGACACTAAAAAATTGATGACACCTAACATTTTGGATTTAGGTGTCAGAAGACACCAGAAAAATCGTAACGGGGTCCAATGTTGCTTCACCACTGAGCCCCTGAAGAAAACCATTACGCATCACAGTTCTATCCATCCATTTTATTTCGCGAAAAGCAGGAAAACTGTATGAACAGCATAAAATTCGGAGACCCAACACAAAACGGAGTTCCGTTTTTTTACACACAAAAGGATTCGCCAATGTCTGCTTTTTGGGCGTTTTGAAAAAAATCCTAATTCAAAGTGACAAAAAACGTTCGAAAATCTATGAATGAAAAAAACAAAGCGAAACTCTGGAGGGAAGAGACCGCCAGTGGGCGTTGCAATGGGATCAATGAATTGAACACCAGAAGTGCAGGTGTAAATTGCGTTTTTTATCTGTGTAGGAACGAATCGAAGACGAGCGCACGCGTGACACCGTGGAAGGGTGGGTGGCAATGCTGCGATCGTGTGTCACTGAGATTCGGGTTGGCTGGCTGAACAAATTCTCGCGCAGACAGTTGGATTTGCTGCAACAGTGGGCACCCATCGTGTTTGGCACTGCCAGCCAGTGGACGAAGCCAATCACTGTGGGGCTGGATAGTAAGATTTGTGTCATCGCTTGGGAATACTTCAAAGATGAAATGGTCAGATTTGTGGTGATTCTTGGCTGGCTTCAATTTTTCTGCACCAGGATCGTGTTCTTTTCAGGTTTTCGCTTGGCTTCCGGATGCCTGCATCAAAAGCAAGCGCACACGCTGAGTCTGCTGTTGAGGACGATGGCCAACCGTGCGAACACGAACGTGCGACTGGTGTTGGTCACGGATCGAAGGGCCACAAAGGTCATTGTCTGCGAACTCGCGTCAGCCATCGGCGAATGTCACAACCTGCAGGCGTACTTGTTGGACTTTGGTCGGTGTGACGACGCGAGCATGGTGGGACTGTTGTGCCGTGCGCCGCTGACCGTCCAGCACACACAGCTGCGTGAACTGAAGTTAGAGGACATGAAGTTCAACGATGAATGGCGCCCGGTGGATCTGGCAGACGCGTTGAACGAACTGCCACCGAACACGCTGCGTGCTGTGGGTCTTGGTTGGTATTACACAGATGACACCCAACGAGAGCAGTTTTGGCAGCAGTGGGACGTTGGGCGGCAGGCGACGTTGGAAGAACTCGATTTGTCTTATCTTAAACTGTGAGTCGTAATAAGTTATTTCGCAGAATTGTTGCACTGCACCACAAAGCACCGTGCTTGCTGACAAGAGAGGATCGTTAGTGATTGTCAGAACAGGATCATCCCACGAACAGTGTTGTCATTTTTGTTGTACTTGCATCACTTCATTCACCTTTACATCTTCAGTCCTGCGGCGTTCGTGTTGCCCAAATTGGCCGAGGGCTGTCCGCAGCTGCACACTCTTAAAGCTGCACAGTGTCCAAGCGGCTTCTCGTTAATGGACGTCCTGAAGCTGGTGCAACTGTTTGACACGCCGTCACGTGCCGGTCGAACGGAGAAAAGGATCGTGGAAATAGGGTGTAAGATTGACAGTGATTGATTGATGGCATCTTGGTTTCCGAGCACATTTCTTGTTATTGTTCAAAAACGGCACAGCACTAGTCTGCTCACCGCTCTTCTGCGTCTGATGTTGGCAGGTCGAAATGCAGCGAAACATCACACAATTTAGTTGTTTTGCATGGAAAAAACAAATGAGCAGTGTTGCACAGCTGTGTTTTCATTTCTTGTCGCAGTGTCCCTGTGCCTGTACATACGCAAGTTCGATGTATTGCACTGAAAAAAAATGGGGCACTAAAAAATGAAAATTGAACATTTAAAAAAACGGTAGCCATCTTCTAAACAATCTGTGTGCGCTTTTCGTTTCAGACTTCTATTTGTCGTCCTCGTTCAACAATCGCCAAGCCACGTCGGCAATGGATCAGACATTCGGATGGCGTGGCTACACGGAACTGCGAGTGGTGGTGAAGGGTATATGGAA
>JASANC010004712.1:0-28098 GCA_030248135.1 Theristus sp. LFF4_11
GTTCCATGCGGGATGCGGTTTTTTTTCCATTCGCCCAGTCTATAAAAGTTTGACTAGCCGAATTGACCGCACACGACGTAATCACAAGTTTTTCTCCAAAATGTCAATCAATGCTACACACGCTGAAACAAGACAAGCAAGCCGAAAACTGAAGACCACTGTGCACTAGATGCAAACCAGAGCAGGCCCGATCGCTAGCGATGCTAGTGACAGTCGGTCGCCTGCGTAGTGCAACAACTGAATTACATGTATTTTGTACATGCACACACATGATACATGTATGTGCATCTATGATGGAAATACAAATAAAGAACTGCAAATAGAACGCAACGCGCTACTTTCGGTTGCTTCGCGCAACAACAAACTTCATTTCGCTTAGCTTGTTTATGTCGCCATCTCTGTTTCAATGGAAACGCGGCGAGGAAAACAATTCAGAAATATGCGCCACATGATTATTTAATTATGGCCAGGCGAATAACTACATATGTATAACCTGCAACTATTTTACTAACAGTTGAGCACACATTTGTACAGCAACTAGTTGATTGGGTGAATGTGAACTGAACAGATTAGGTTGATGGGTTCGTTGCGGACAGTGGGTTGAACTACAAAAAGTATAAAAAGACTGTAAAAAGTTGTAACTATAAAAACACTTAGCTCTGTGTTCGAAGTCGAATGTACATATGTACTTGTTGCACCACTTATGTGCTACAGCGACAAGCAAAAAATACACCGCCATAAAACAACCGGGTGTGTAAGCATGGATGACAAAGCAATTCCACGTAAATCAGACGAGGAAGATGACAACATGGGAGCGTAGTGTAGCGCCAGAATCGTGCATGCAATTCGTGCATGAAGACAACAAACACAATGAAAAGTGGACAAGAATCACACTGCATCACATCAATCGGTTGCGCCTGCAGCACATGCGGGACGAAGTCGCTCATAATTTGTAACTGAAACAATGCAAAACGCCTGAGCGCCTCTTTTACACATGTGTTCTCCATACCACGTGCATTCACGCGTATTATTTATCATTTCGGCCATATTTTTTTCGACCGAAAACGCACGAAGCAACTCTGCAAAAAAGAATGATGGGAAACTTGAAGCCGGAGAAACAAAAAAAAACATCGAAATGTACGTCCAGAAAGCGAGCAACGACACGCCAAGCAAGTGAAAGTGTGCGCGCGCTGCACTTAGCCGCCAAACATATGGACGGTGTCAGCGTCATAAACATACTTGGAAACACACCGAATCTGATACAGGCGCGCACGCAGCGCGTAGCATCACAATACTCGCCTCGCCATAAGCGGCAGCTAGTGTGTAACGCACTTTTTTCTCCAGACCATACACGAAACGCACGGCCAGTTGTTCTTCCAATTCATAATTCATCTGCGAATGTACTACTCAGTGGGACGCGCGCTTCAAAAACCGATCCCTAGCCGTGCATATACGTGATGCTTTTTACTTTGAACTTACAACTTGCGCATATATCACAAGCGGTGACAGACATTTTTTTTCTTCAGAAAGATAAGCATCCTTGAAACCATTAATTTGGCATGCGCATTATCATCATGGTATTTCCTTGTTTTAAAAAACCTAGCCTGTCGTCTGAGCAAATCATGAAGAATAATCAGCTGTATGCACTTACTGCTGGGTTGCGTTCGTTTTACGTTTTTACATGTTGGTTTATTAATCACAAGATTCGTTGTCTGACTTGCAGAGTTCTCTTAATTGAATCAAGGAAGAACTCATGCAACTGATGTGCACAGCAACCGTTAGCTGCCTCTCCAAAAAATTGCTTTATGGATGGCGTTCACTTACTTCGAGAAAGTGAACGTCACACAAGGCGAGCAAAGCCGAAAACACGAAGGATGAGCACCAGTCATTCAAACGAGATGAGTGAGATTCATCAAAAGCAGAAACACAGCGAACTGTGTCGCGCTGTCAAAAGTTGCGCTGCTGAGAAAAATGAAGCCTCGGAAGCGAACATAAAACTGCCACGGCGGTTTCCGAAAAAGGAGACACATCGCATACCACTGTTTGTACTTTTTTGTTGGGTTCGCTCATTCGTAAATCAGTCAACTGCGCTCGCTTTCGCCAAAAGCGATTGACGCAAAACGCGACTGCCAACTCTAAAATGAAACGCGACGTTTTTTCTTCATTCTGAAAGTGTCCTCGCTGTTGAAAACGATTGGTGACAGAAAACCTTTCTTGTTGTTTTGTTCAATAGGCGAAAACGCCAAAAAAACAACACAAAGCCACAACAGCCGTTATTGCGGATTTTAAAAAGAGCACGCAAAAAACCGGACAGTAAAAATAACAACAAAGGCATCCATTTCAGAAAAAAATAAACTTCCAACAAACGCTAAGCGTGCTATTTCGAGGCGAAAACGAACGAACGAACACTTTTGGAAAACACCGTCATAACCATAAAGTGGTCACATTTTAGCGGCGCGAGCGAAACGCGAAAGGACAAGAAAAAAAAACCGAAAATCGTCGTCAGTTAGCACAAAGTGCCTTTGGCGGTGGGAACACAGGCACCGAGCCCAATTTGAATTCGCCGCTCCGAAAGGCGGCCAGTTCAATTTCAGTAAGATCGCTTTGCTGCGAATAATCACCGGTCAATATCGCTGCTGACGCTTCAATGCCCCGTCTATCCGTTCGCACTTCGTCGTTCTTTTGATCGTCGCCTGTCACGTTCGGTGGCAAGCGAAACGCGAATGTCCGTGGTGAGTCGCTGGCGGCAGACGGCGGCGTGGCGGTGGCCGACACTTTCAACTTGGCGTTGCTGTTGGCATTCTTGACAGCATCTGCGGTGTCGTTCACAATGGCTGCGCTATTAGCGAGTGATTGTTGTTGTTGTTGTTGTTTTTGACGTTCCTCTGTAGAACGCGGCGAAAACGAGCCAAAGCTGACGTTACCAAACGAAGCAGAAGACGCCCCCGGAGAATTATTAGCGCTACTGTCGCTTTTGATTGGCTTTTTCGGCACCTCCCACCGGCGGCCACGACCGGCTTCAATTTGATTTTTGATGACTGAATCGGTATTTTGCTGGTTCACGGACGGGAATGAGTCGTTGTTCACTTCGTTGAACGTAAATACACCTGAAATGGCAGCAGGTTGGGGAATGGAATAAATTTTGGTGGATCGGGTACGGCTTTTTGTACTTCTTTTTGAAGGGTTAGGGTATAAAAATTGCGGTCAAAGAATGGTCAATTTATTATTTTATTGCACGCACCTGGGGTTGGAAAGTCCAGAAAAATAAAAATCATCGAGACTCAAGAGTATCGAGCTCGAGCCTTGAGTTCGATTGGCATGGTATCACGGTTGTTTGACACCATTTGACCAACGCTCTTTTTGTTTGATCGTTTCTCCTTTCGAATTCAAGAGAAAGGTGGAAACAGAAATGGGCAATGGTCGGTGTGAATGATGCAGCCCTTTCAAAGCGCAGCAAACAGATCCATTAGAACGTACGTCTAGGGCTCGAATCAGCGTCTAACGACACACTTTGTTCGGTAAATGCGATCAAGTATTCGATCTGAAAAAAAGCAATGTAAAACAGAATAAAAAACCCTAATAAATGACCAAATGTTTGGGAAAAACAAAATCGGTGTGCACCAATTTCTCGCGTTTTTCTGCGTTCAATTGCTCTAACGACGACCACAGTCTTTCAAATTCTGCTTTGAGTCGTTTCTCCTCGTTAATCTGGAATAACAATTATATAACAATTATATCCCCCAGTTTTATGATAAAAACGCAACTTTCATCGACACACATAATGCTGCAGTCTATTTTGCTGTTTCGATTGCACGAATTTCCAACGCAGCTCTTCAGACGAATAATCGGGAAAATCTGCAGCATGAAAAAAGTTCTGAAAAAAGATAAAATACAGGGTCACGCAAAAAGGTTGCTCACCAAAAATACACGGCACACCGTCACAATAACCGTAGCATGAGAATTTCGACGAGAAACATTCTTTCCACAATTGAATATCGATCAGAATTGTTGATCTGCAACAAAAGTGACATATAATTTCAGCACTGAAAAACGAAAATAGCTGACAACAAAAACACCAGCCAGGACAGACCAGGCTAACATGGTTACACACCTCTTGAAGGTTGTGACAGACAAAGGCATTGGCTCACGGAACACACCGAACTAGTGAGTTATCTATCAACCAGTTTGGGGAATCGGTTGGGAAGCTTTTATGACGACGGAGAAAGCCACTCACAACAACTGCGCGGCGTTCTCGCGCAATTTCTCTCTGCTTTTGTCGATATCAAAGTGAACCGTGCGCGTGATCACATCGCGGTGTCCAGGAAGTGGCGTCGCCAACGGTGACGACGGGCGACGGGGCACTGCAGCACTGGATGGCGCGGTGACAACCTGCGTAGAGAGCACACTTAAAATAGCACCTGCAAGAACATTGAGTTTTAGCCAACTATAAGATCTGTCTGGGGTAAAATGCATTTGGGCAGGTCTGCCTGCTCCTGGTGTAAGTCGTCGCACCTCACTATGCATGCGCACCGGGCGACACCGAAAACAGCGAACTTCATGTATCAATGAAACCAAACTCAAAAATTTTGGACATATTTCGAGTGCGCCACTTCCGCCAATCAGCGCGCATGTTTGTTTACATCTGTCAGTTGTTTTTTGCAGAATTTGAATCACAGTAAAAAGAACGAATGCATCGAATGAAAGTTTCGGTTGAAATCAAACTCTACATCGAGTGCGCCACTTCCACCAATCAGCGCACATGTTTGTTTACATCTGTCAGTTGTTTTTGCAGAATTTGAATCACAGTAAAAAGAACGAATGCATCGAATGAAAGTTTCGGTTGAAATCTAAACACCACATTTGTGGTTCCTTGCAGCACCGATCGTTTCGATCTTTCTCCCGCTTGCCAGCTCTGTATTACAAGAATGACACGTTTAAACAAACACACGGTAGTCCATAAAAACCGTCATACCGGAGTCGCATCGAAGCTGACAGTTCTGCGTGATTCGTCAGACGACCGATACGATGGCGCAACGAAATGATACGGGTCGGTGGCGGTGCTGCCGCTGTGTCGCGAGGAGCCTGAATGAAACCAAATGAACTGCACTGTATTCCAATGACATGCACTTGGACTTTCACGAACGCAACACGGGAACTGCCATGAATACGCATTACCCACACACACGATGCAGTTTCGAATAAATGGCTCCCGACTTAACTCAGCTAGGAATGTTTGTTGACAAAAAAAACTGTGAAAGAAGCTGTGAAACCTGAAGACGATTGGCGTGCAGCATTGCGCACAGGTGCAGCTGCCACAGTGGCACGACCATGCTCGAACGGACACCACTGCCCCTGGTTGCAATGGCCTCGCTGGTAGTATCGACATTGGACCATCAGAGTTTGCACGCTTCTTACTCTGTCCCGGACGTCAAGTTTCAGATACAGTTTGCTTAAACCTATCACTTTGCCGCAGTATTCAGAGCTCGCGAAAGAAGAAAGGAATTGCAAGAAAACATATTCAGCCACAATTGGGGTGTGATCTCAACCATATACGACACATTCACTATGCTCTGTATTCTGCGAAAGTGACAAGTTTGAGCAAACATACTTTACACATGTACGTAGAATTGCAACACTTTAGAAACTACATGGCAACCAAAAATGCATTCACAATGGCACCGAAAGAACAACCACATGTAAAAACAACGATGATCGTTTAAAATAACCGCATAGCGTGACGGTTTCTGTGCCACTGAACTGATTTGCCAGCTCAAATTTGAACTAAGCACCTACCCTATCCCTCCAACCATTTTTTATTCAGTTTACTTTTGTTCATATTTACATCCAACAACAACTTGTGCAATTTACTGGATAAAAATTTTGTGCAATGCAACTGGTCAAGTCAAGTTCAACATCCATTATCATGCGTCCAACGAACACAAAACAAAACAGTAAAAATAGCCCAATATTAAAATATGACAACTAAATTGCAAAGAACATTACCTACTGTGCAGTTGGTTGATCCAGGAACGGAAGAACAACTCTGAACACAATCAACTTAAAAAATTCAATTTCCCTAACAAAATTCTGAGGTTTCTGTATTTGAATCCCCGTCTATGGGAATGGCTCTTATTATACAAAATAAATATGTGACAAAAACGCCCAAAAAATAAAACAATGCCAAAAATGTAACAACCAAAAGCAAACAATAGTGCGGGTAAAGGGTTACTAGCGAGCTCTATCTAATCTTTGATGTTTGGATCGGAAAAAAGTTGAGACAATGACACAAACATGCGTGGCAATCTCAATAAAAAAACCTGAAAAGTTCGGAGTATGAAGTTTTGAAAACTTGGATCTCCAAAGTTTTAAAACACTCCATTCAAAAAAAAACAAACGTCATGTTTTCTTCTAAAAATACTATTGAACATACACTTCATCCCAGACAAAAATTGGGCTCACTAAAGTGTCTCAGCAGAACTAACAAAAAAACTGTTCGAGAAAACAAACCGGAACGCTGTTTATAGAAAAGGGTTTGCTGTCACAGATCAAAAAATTGAAGCAGAATACATTGAAAAAAAAAATCTAAAATAACAGATAAACTGAATGACCGAAAAAAAAACGGAAACAAAAAAATCTGAGCTGTATTTTCGTGAATGTCAAGTCAAGCAAAGGCGGTGAGCTTTGTCGAAATACTGTGATGTGTTTTTGCAAGTCAATCCACAACATTTATGCCAAATGGCCTACACCAATGTCTTGCCTAGGGATGGGAGCAAAAAACCGTTTTTCGGTTTTTTTCGTCTCTAGTCAGAGACAGGCATAGCCGACCTAACCAACACACAACAAAAAAAAACAACAGCGAAATCGGCAACACGGTTCACATTGTTTCGTGCTGCAAAAGTTCAAAAAATTCTCAACCCCAACAAAAAATATTAAAAAACATGTTTGACGACCATCTCAGCAATTCAAGAAACACAACAGTAATAAGACAACAAGCAAAAACAGCCTTGCTTGGTCTACGTGTTGCCGAGTGAGGATAAATACCGTATGACATAACGTGGTAAAGGCAAATGGGAACAAAAAAATTCTCAAAGTCAGTACGCCTAGAACATTCTGCAAGCAACCTTCAAAACATAATCACGGACATACAGACACACAGCCGCAAACAACAAACCGATACTGAACAATCCAATCCAGCAACAAGAAACAAACAGCAAACCGGCAGACAGTGGAACCAGATCTATAAGTATCCTAAAAAACAGCAGAAAGCAACAGCAGTAACGAACGGCCAATCGAAGTGGGTTGGGGTGTTGGGTACATAACTGAACGACGAGGTGTGTTGCACAGCGAGCTCAAAAGTTCGTTGAAAAACGAAGTTTCACGCCAAACTGAAGCTATACGTTGAGAAGGAATTCTTCATTTTTTAAATTTTTCCACAACCGTTTTGCCATCCCCCTCACAAAATCGATTGGGATTTGCTGACGGCATGCACACACTCCGTTCACTGTATTAACACTTAACAGACACAGTGAATTCGAGGTATACGTACCCTGATAAAATGTATCTGATATTATTATATCCAAGGTAACGAAACAGTGGTGTATAAACTGAAAAAATCCAAAAACTTTGAGAACAAAAAGAATTGCAATACAACCGAGGCAAATGCAACACGTCACCGTCACCTAGCACTAGAGATGGTAAAAACGGTTTTTTTTATATTGGCAGGAAAAATGGTTTCAATTCCGTTTTAAAACAGTTTTATTTCCCAATATTTCCAGTACCCAGCTTCCATAACTTGCTGCTCGGAAATAATGAGAAATACAGTTGAAAATTGAAATTAATGTTTAACTAGAGTAAAGTTTATCTTGAGTTTGATACAGTTTATTTTTTTGACATTTGCAAAATGCAATTGTGCGACATCACCTTCCAATAGTTTTCAGCTACCAATATTACCGAAAATTTTTAGGCCAAAACCGGTTTCTATTTTTGCAAGAGGATAGGAAAACCCGTTTTTCGCAAAAAAGGTTTTATTTTCCATGCCAATTCTACCTAGCACTAAAAGAAAAATGAATAAACTCTATATTAGAGGGATAGTTTTCGTTTCAATTCATCTTCGATCGCAGCAAGGAAATCTTGTGTCGTCAACCATTTCGATGGGTCGGCGCCTGAAACGTCAAGGAAGACAGACTTTGAGGTTTGAACGGAATCGTTGGAAAGAAGCAAGAACGGTGGAGTTTCGTTGCACTAAACATTAACAGCAAAATATTCAGGAATGCGAAAAGTTGGCAATTTCGGCAGATGTGCGAATCGACAGTGCGACAACTTGACAAGCACCACGTGCAGGCCTGCCTGCCGCTGACACAAGAGTTGACAGAAAACTGTGTGTACCTTCTTTATTGCCATAGATACATATTGACAGATCTTTGGTCATTTTGCCGCTGTCGATCGTGTCAACACACGCCTGTTCGAGAGCGTCACAGAATCTGCAGATTAAAAATTGTTGTAAACCATACTGATCCGTGAAACATCATCAAAACATCTCATCGAGAACCCCACTTTGTCAGTTCCGGATTTTTGTCCAGTTTCGCACGATGCGCGAGACCGCGTGTCCATGCGAAAATGCTGGCCACTGGATTCGTGCTGGTCGGGTTGCCCTGGAAACATTTGATTCGTCGATTTTTTGATTCACAAAATTGAATTTGATGAACTGACGATGCTACTACCCCTCTTCTGCGTTTGATGGCGTTTGATGTCGGCCATGGCCGAAATGCAGAAAGCCATCATACAATTTGACTGACCGTTGGAATTGAATGTGAATGGACTGTCCGTACACAATTTCGCGCACGTTTCGTCAAATGATAAAAAAAACAAGTTCACTGCAAGACGTATAGTCTACAATGGGTAAATTCAACCGATTTCAACGTCAGTGTTCAACGCCAAACCTTTTGATGCTCTCGATAATGCCGGGTGACGGTGCCGTGTGCCGCCTCGGCCTCAACCGTTTTGCCGTCGGGACAGACGAGCACAGAGGTCATCAGACCCAAACTGCCGTACCCTGCAACACACCATCGCTGAAAACTCTCTAATAACAGTGACACAACAACAACAACAGCAGCAATGTTGTTGTAGTGCGTGTTTGTTTCTGATGCGAATCGCCACTGAACACCCGGTAGACCAACGAACCCTGAGCGACGATGTCCGACTGCACGTCGCCGTCGTAATTCTTGCACGCCCAAACGAAGCCGCCCTTCGATTTCAACACCTGCGCCACCATGTCGTCGATCAATCGATGCTCGTACCAAATGCCGAGCTCGTCGAATTGCGCTTTGTAGCCGTCTCTGAATTTGCAACTTTCGTTTTGTTACAAACGAAAATTTCGTTTAGTTAGACCATTTCTCATTGGTTTTTTTTGCTGAATTATACTGGCAGAAACCAACAGATAAGCGGGCACAATGGAATAAACAACCAAATTGTAGAATGGTCCTCTGCATTTCGGCCTTGGCAACATCATATGCAAAAGAGGGGTGGCCTCATCAGTGATGTGCCCCTCCTGAACCACTTGAATACAAAACTTGAACACAAACTTAATTGCGGAACTTTTGTTCGCTGATGTTTTTGGGGAAATGGGTTGGGGGGGGGGATGTATTAATAACTTAAGACAGTAAAAAAATCGAAACGAACCGCTCATAAATCTCCTCAAAAATATCCTTGAAACGGCCGTCATATCTTTTCAGAATGGTGTTCTTTGTGCTCATGTATAGCGGCCATTTCTTCATGATCGCATATTGGAAACAAGCGTGCGCGAAACCTTTGATGCTCTGCAACACAAACAGAATCAAGTGAATTCGTTTAAAAAAACAACAAAAAAGCCTGCGAAAATTGTGCTGATATTGACTGCTTGTTTGCTTGCACACGCACGTGGTCAGTACAGTATGGCCGAATAAATAAGGCAGCCCATGAAGGCGGGATCAGTCGCAGACTAGGATTTGTCTTTTCAAAAAGGCCAACATAACTCCTAATCATGTGTTCAAGGCAGAAAGAATGAACAGAATAGCACGAAGAATCCATTAGTCTGAAAAAACAAGTCAAACTTGGCACACAATTTGGTTTCTGAACGTCTATTTTCTTTTATTCAAATTTCGCGCGCTCCTTGCACCCTGAAAAAAGCTGCCATGTTTACTCGGTCATTCCGTAGTTAATAAAAACTAGCAAAATCCCACTAGACGAGACGAGACAAATGAGGAGTCCCAGACACGTTTCGTGGAAACGACAATGGCCAATTGCGAATGTGCTCGGCAAATTGTGCGCCCGGAATTAGCATTGCCTGACGTCTTCCATTCACCTCATCAGTGTTGTACATGCCAAGCGCGCAGCCACCTTGGCCACGGAAGTTGAACACGTCGAATGTTTCCTGTTGAGAGCCATCCTCTGGCTTGAACACCAGTTGAAATTTGCCGGGCTTCGTCACGACGAAGTCCGTTGCTTTGTACTGAAAACGTGTCATTATTGAGCATATTATTCTTTTCTGTCACAATGTCATGCAGTGCATGGTTTGCATTTGAAACAACGAACGGTTCATACTTGTTGCATTCCGCCAGAATTTCGGCACCCGGACACCTTATCCGCAGTGGCCGCGAAGAACAACAACATCAACAGCAGCACTTTGGACCGACGGTTGTTAAAACCGGTTTTTTTATCAAACCCTACTTACGACTCAAATTGAAAAACATAGTTCATTCGTTGTTCCGATTCTCGTGGCGTTAGTGGTAACGCGTTAGACAACTGTCTGTCCGTTCGGGGGATCCAGCCCCGCCGAGGGGAGCATAACAGAGAAAACTCGATGGGTGTCCCAGCCCAACTCGATAGCGTTCTGCACGCTTTCTCCGCGTTCAAAATTCGTTCGTTCATCGTTCGCATTCCAAAAACCGTATGGTCCAGACAAGAAAAACAACCATTTCGGCTTTTCGGCTTCTGCACCACACGGCTGCAGAAGAGGGGTGGGTGGCCTCATCAATGATGCGTCCTTTCCTGTGGCCACGAAGACACAAGCAACCAAAACAGCCGACCTGGTCGCCGTGTGCGTGCCGTCCGATGACGATCGGCAGCTCCCACCCGGGCACCAACCGGGGAATGGTCTTGCAGATGATCGGCTCGCGGAACACGGTGCCGCCGAGAATGTTGCGTATGGTGCCGTTCGGACTCAGCCACATCTTTTTCAGTTTGAATTCTTCAACGCTGCAGCGAAACATGAAAACCAATGGTTGTCTCTAGGGATGGAGCCGGTTCCGGTCTGGATTCCGGATTCCGGCGCCTAAAATTGGATCCGGATCCGGTCCGGATTCCGGCGCAATTTTGCCGGATCCGGCCGGAATGGCCGAGACCCGCGAATTAACCAGTTGTATCCTCCGTTTCAGAGCTGTTCAATGGTTTGACAAATTTGTTTCGGTGCTTTGTTGGTTTTGTTGTTGTGCATTTGACATGTGATCAGTGAGCGTTTCTTTAGTTTAGTGTTCTGTTCAATGGTAAATAGTTCACTGTTTTTGTCTTTAGTCCACTTTAAAAAACGTGGCTGCCAGCTTTTGGCCGACGTTGTTGATGAACAATAGCAGTTTTTTTTAAATCAGCCATCTTCGTTGGTCATATTCAGTTAGCTGTCAAACAGTTGCTTTTTTGTGAGCCCCAGAACACCAGCGATTTCAGCGACGTGTGTTACCGTGAGTGTGCGGGGGTGCCGTGATCCCCTAAAACCCGATAACCCCCCACGACGAATCCACGAGACGACGAATCCATTTCAACGGTGTTGCCCGCCGTTTGCGCACTGAAGCAGCGCATCGAACAAGTCGATGCGAGTGGCATTGGTACGACGAAAAAACAGCTGCTGACCAGCATCGACACACGCTTCCGTGCGCTTTTTCACAACGAATCCAACATCATGGCCACGTACGTTGATCCGCGATTCAAGAATACTGCAGTCGTCTTCGAAAATGAAGGCGCGATTCGTTGTGATTCACTTCACATTGCAAAGAAAATCTTGAAACGACCGGAGACGCCCACAAACTGCGACGATACATCTGAGATAGCGAACAACGACGATGACGAAAGTGAACGCGAGCCCGAACCACAAAAGAAATCGACTGGCCTCTACGGAGGCATCGAGTTTCACGCTGCGCGACCGCGCAACCCGTCAGGCGAATCCAGTCTCGAAGACGAACTGCGCGGCGAAATGAATATGTACGAGTCGGATGATTTTATCGACGAACCGGACAAAAGTGATCTAATGCTAGACTTTTGGCGGCTGAACTCGTCTAAATACCCCAAACTATCGACAATCGCGCGCAGATACCTGGCACCGCTACCAACAAGCGTGGCAAGCGAACGAATGTTCTCTGAAGCCGAGCAGGTGTTTGTGTAAAGCCGATCTCGTCTGTCAACTCAGAACGCCGAAAAGGTCATGTTTCTGAATGGAGTGTTGCCAGCACTTGATTATCCCTATGCGATGTGAATTTTGTCAATTGTTGTTGTTGTAATTTTTGGTTGGTTCATGTGCTGTGTCTTGCTGACTTTATTTCTGTGTCTGTGCTGTTTTATTCTGAAAATGTGATAAAGAAGCGACGAAATGTGCGTAGATGTTTTTAGACATAAAAAGGCCATTCCGGTCCGGATTCCGGCAATTTTTGCCGGATCCGGCCCGGCCGGAATGGGCTTTTGCCGGATCCGGCCCGGATTCCGGCAAATTTGCCGGATCCATCCCTAGTTGTCTCAAAGCATTTGCATTTTTACTACAGCTCTGACTTGGATGCCCGACAATCATGATGTCGACGAAAAAATGAAAAGATCAAAAACCGATTGAAATGTGGCTACATCAGTGTTTCACTGTGGCTCATTTTATTTCATTCAATCGATCGATCATTCTCACAATATCCGACTGTGACAACAACAGAAGCTAAAAACGCGACATCGAAGTTTCTACTTTACCATGGGTCCAAACAGCGCGCTTCCAGCAGCCAGCTTCCAAGAAACCAGTTGTCTCCCGCTTCTAATGCCCTCCATTCGCTCACCGTTGTTCGTCGGGAGTGATGGTGGCACATTTTATGGCGACGTTGCATTGCTGCGTCGCCTCGGCTGACTCGATCGTCACGCGGTCGTCGGTGGCGTCACGATGCGGGAGGCCGAGATCGTAATAATGACACGTCACGTTCACGTACGGAAAGATCAGCTGCACACAGCAACGCCAACCAATCAAACACACCGGCACTGCGCTACCGTTACAGACTCGACCTTCTGGTGGCGGTCAAACAAACCACAACTCGAAGCACCAAAGTCTGATCCGGTGACTGGAGTTTCCGACAAAATGAGTTGGTTTTGCAGTTTCGGACAAGAAAGTCGCCAAAAGCATGTTCGTTCGTTTCTTCTTCCACGATTAGCAGAAAAAAGGGACAAAACAAAATTCATCAGTTTTTGAAAGAAAAGTTTCCTTAAAATTTTCTTGTCTCAGCGACCTTGTCTTTGATAAACTGCCAAATGATGCGAGTCATCTCGTCGCCGTCCATGTCGACCACCGGGTTTTTCACGTCGATCTTTTTGTGCGCCGACAACTGTGGCGTGCACGACAGCGCACGAACGCAGGATGTCTGCAGCAAGGCAAAGGTGCTCTTTGGCAAAAAACATGAGAGATGTTGATGGTTACAAAATTACAGAAGCACAAAATAACAAACCTGGCATGCGGTGCCTGTGCGCGCCAACGGCGTCAACGCTTTCAAAATTGCTCTTGTCGGCATTGTTTATCAATAATTTTTTTCGTTTTTTATGAGTGATATGTTTCGAATTCGAAAGTCGGACCGAAAATTGACAGAAGTAGCTCTGAAAATCGATCACACAGTTGATAATGTTCTGAAAACACTGTAACAATTCACAATATAACAAACAGTATGGTTTAACAGTAGATTGTAAATGTGGTGTAGCAATAGCAGTGTTGAGTTTCGCAAAAAAAAACTAGTTTTACACAACAGAACGTGGGGTGGATTATTTTACTACTACAGCTATTGTCCCAACTCGCAACACAAGTACACGAATACAGTGCCTTTTAAAAAAGTCGGTTTCAAAATATTCGATGGCCAATGGTATGCTTTCGATTCCACACTTGGCAACAGAATATAACAGAATTAACACTGACGACAGACAGCCGTAAAATGACTGGCAAAAAATAAACAGACAGCGATGTTTGAGCGGTGCGATTGTAAAAAACTTATAGTCGAAAGCACAAGCAAATCAAACAGTTGCCGTGGCGCATTGCCGCGTGCGTGGTAAACTGTTTCAATGTCGTTTGCGCACGTTTTGACACTTGAATTACGAAAAGAAAAACCAGTGCGGACGCGCCATGTACAGGGTGATCCAAAAAAAACGCCAATTTTTAAACCCCTTCGATCTCGCGACTGCATTAATGGCTGAAGTTGAACTGATGAGGTTTCAGTTCTGTGGCCATGAAGTTATCTATCGGGCATGTGAAAAACGGTCCTGTGGTGTGGGGGGAGTGTGGTAATAACCAACATCTCCGCAACTCCGCTCCGCCCACACCGTTTAACGTTATGTCGACTCCATTGTGGACCCCAAGCACACACACACCAAACAACAACATCTCATAATTTGAGTCATAACAACACTGAAAAAAACATGTTCTAAGTTGCAACACAACAATTCCTGAAACGACATTTCAATTCGGCCTGGTCATTTCAAAGCTAAAAATTGACCTCAAAAGGAGGGTTGTTAAAAAACAAAACCCCCATTTTTGTGCTTTTTTCTTTGATTTAAAAAATTGAAAATCAAAGTTGTGCGAAATCAATTGGGGAGTCCGATCCGAAGAACCATATTTGATGTGCAAGCGCCTCTTGAATGAGTCCCGAATGGGCGGAACTTTCCAGATTTTGTATTGGTGACCTCATTTACCCTTTTTCAAACCAATATTATGCGTTAACGTCTCTTCTTGCGCTTTGACCCTCAAAACGCCACTGATTATCTTCAATCTGAACTGGAAAACAGCTTACCGGCTTACAGCTTACGACGTCCGCACGACACACGACACGAAACAGCAAATCAGCCAAACGAAGTGGCTCTTGCAGACGGTGCAGCTCGCAGACGCTCAGAAGTCAGAATTCACAATGTGAGGCGAAATGACACCTTGGCTGCATCGGAAATGTTAACTTCAACTTTTATTGAACACGCAGTACTGGGGTTAAGGGGAAAAAATCCGGATTTCTTTCAAATTAAAAAAAAATTAAAAAAAAAATATTTTACAAGTCAAGTTCGTTCGAAGCGTCTCGTCGAGCTGAGTTCAGCTAGACTATTTTCAGAACGATCCGGAAAACTATAAGAGCGAAAATCGTGTTTTATTGAAATTATGTCCATTTCATAGAGGGAAAGTTGCATTTTCAACAGCAAAACAGGACAATTTTTGACGTGTACTTGAATATTGAACCGTTCTTATACAGTTGTTCCTCTTCAGAAAATTACCAAAATTTGACTGTGTTGAAAAATTCCTGTTTGCTGTAGCTAAGTCGGCAACCCCTCCTGTCGACCCGGTCGCCGCCCCCCGGGGGACGATTAGAAATATTCAGATAGAGCGTGTGGAGTAGAGATAACTCGAAGCTCGAACTCGACGAAAAGCAAAACTTTTCCAGATAGAGAGGTCGCTGGCGACGAAGCACCCACGGTTTGCGGTTGCGGTTCCGTTCCGGTGGACGGACTTGGCTTGGCGGCGTGTGTGTTGTGCTGTTGTGGTGCATCAATCGCATCATAAAAAATGGTGCTGCTCAAGCACGGTCATCGTCTGCTTCGATTGCATATGCAACTGCAGCAAGCTTCGATCCGCAATGCGGCGGCGTGGTGGCAGCGATGGTGTTGCTGTTGCAGCGCTCGGCGACAAACAAACGCATCGTCGTCGTGGTGTGCCCGTGCGGATGTCAATAATAACAGTGTTGTTCGACGTTGTTTCGCGTCGTCGGCAGCCGCTCAACAGCAACAGCAATATAAAAAGCGCCCGCGGAGCAGTGGCACCGGGCAGGTGTCGAAGAAACTCACCGAGTACAAGCCGGTCGAGAAAATTCGCAACATTGGCATTTCAGCGCACATCGACTCCGGCAAGACGACGGTGACGGAGCGCATTCTCTACTATGCGGGTCGCATCGATGAGATGCATGAAGTTGGTGCTATTATTGTTTGTTGCTATTATTGGTGTCAATGATTGATTCATTTATTGATCAAGTAGACTGAAGGAGACTGAAAGTGCGTTTCCGAAGTGACTGCACGTTTGGTTACACAGTGAAACTATGTGCAATTTGTGCATTCTGTTTCTAACACTTGAATCTGGTGTACTTTGCTTTTTTTGGCTGCATGGAGCTGGTTGACCAATCCCTCCTCCCCCAATTGCAATTAGTAAACTCAATTTGAAAATAATACATGAAATTCGCTGTTTGCGGTTTCGCGAGGTGGACGCATAGCCAGCTAATCAGCATATCGAACACAGCCAATCAGCGTGATTTACAGTTCGGTCTGTATGTTGTTGCGGAGAGTGCTTGTCAGCTTGACGCATTACATCTACATCACACCAAAACGTTTCAAGAAAACCAACTGTATTCCATGCAGGTGAAAGGCAAAGATCAAGTGGGCGCCACAATGGATTTCATGGAACTCGAGCGACAACGAGGCATCACAATACAGTCTGCAGCGACCTATCTCAATTGGACCGGTCACAACATCAACATCATTGACACGCCGGGTTGGTTGGCTTCGAATATTGTCATTTTTACTGCTTCCGACGTAACTTGTTGAATGGCAACGACCATTCTCTTACGCGCTCTATGCAGTCAATGCAGTGCGCTGCAGTCGAACTGTAAATCATAGGCAATCAGCTGATTGGACGTTTTTCACTTGTGCTCACTGCCGCCAATCAGCTTTTCAGATTCAAATGTCTGAATGCCTTGTTTTGCAGTTTCGACTGTTGGTGAACGGATTCAATTGCTGCGGATATAGATGATGATAAAAACGTGGAGTGTGGAACATTAAAATGTAAAGCGTTGTTTTGTTGTGTCGTCAGGCCACGTTGACTTCACGGTGGAGGTTGAGCGAGCGCTGCGAGTCCTCGACTCGGCCGTGCTGGTGCTCTGCGGCGTCGCCGGTGTTCAGAGTCAGGTCTGCTTTTTTAGTCCGATGTCGAGTCGAGAGATGCACATCACTGATGAGGCCACCTCTCTTCTTCATATGATGTTGGCCAGGCCGAAATGCACAGAACCACCATACAAATGGGTTGATTTGTTGGTTTTGTTTTCATTTTTTTCTATCTGACAGTCCAGAAAAAAACATTACAGACGTACACCGTCGAACGACAGATGAACCGTTACAATATTCCGTCGTTGACATTCATCAATAAACTCGACAGAACGGGCGCCGACCCGTACAAAGCGCTCGAATCACTTCGGTATGGCTCGCGCTTTTAATGTTCAGTTTCATTGACAGTGTGACACTTGCATGAGCGTAAAAAATTATTTTTAAATTTTATTATTTAAAAAAAGCGTAAAAGCACTCCGTTTTTTCACCTTATTTGCTTGTGATGCTGCTGTAAAAAGTACGCATATTTCGCAGAAAAAAACTGAACCATAACACGGCGATGCTGCAGTTGCCGATCGGGTTGGAGTCGAATTTTCGTGGTTTGGTGGATGTCATTGAGCAACGAGCAATCTACTTCGATGGAGACCAAGGGTGAGTTGAAGTTTTACACATTTGGGAGTTTTTCTGTTTATCACCGCAAGCGTGTTTCATGTTCGTTTCAGTTCGTTGCATTCATATACGTGTTTTTTTTGTTGATTTCTGTTTCAGCGAGCAAATACGATACGATGATGTGCCCGCTGAAATGCGACAAGAAGCGAAAGATAAATTGGACGAACTTATCGGTACAGATCTTTCAATTGAGCATCTTTCCAAACTCGTTATTTGAATCAACCTTGTACCCAGCCAAACCGAATGAGCATTTTTCAGGAAAAAAAGCATTTCAGAGATCGCAGCGAACGCAGACGAGACGCTCTGTGAAATGTACATGGAGCAAACTAGACCGAGCAGCGCGCAATTGAAGGCCGCCATTCGCAGAGGCGTCTGCGCACGGGGCTTCGTGCCGGTGCTGTTAGGCTCCGCCCTGAAAAACAAGGGCGTTCAACCGTTGCTCGATGCGGTCGTTGACTACCTGCCTAATCCCGCTGAAGTCGTCAATAAAGCGTTTGTGGAGCGTGGGTGAGCGATTTTTTCCAAATGTTTTCTTGTTTGCTCTTGTTCTCGAGGATTTGCTGCGCCCACCCCACGAGACGCTCAACACCAACCCACAGAAATATGGATGCGATCGCATTCTCCGGGAGAGATGAGGAATTGCCAACTCAAATGATAGTGTCTGCACTGTCCGGTCCGTTGCCGTCGTTTTTGTCACACCACCACCAACGCTGATTGCTCACATCACTAACACAATGCAGCCACTTCATTTCATTCCATGATTCCATTTTTTTTGCTCGCAATTTTAAGCGATCAAACGGACACGATCGTTTTGGACCCGCGGCGGGACGCAACGAAAGCGTTTGTCGGGATGGCGTTCAAACTTGAGGTTGGCGGTGCGCTGATGCTGTAGGCACACAGCTCCTCTCATTGAAGCCTTCGATTCGTTTCCTTTTGGCAAATGCTGATTTGCTGCACGCAATGTAACCAATAATCGCACCGGTTGTTGTTGTCGTTGTTGGTGTTGGGATTTTTAGGCGATGTTTTTAGCCAGGGCTAACCCAGAGAAGCGTACAGAACGCCATTGAGTAGGGCGCCCATCGAGTTTTCTCTGTCATTAAGTGCCTATACACCCCGTCGGCGGGGCTCGATCCCCCGAGCGCACAGACTGCAGTCTAACGCACTACCACCAGGCCACGAGCGGTGACAATAAAATTATCATTTTTTCAGGAGACGAGCCACGGTCAACTGTCGTACATGCGTGTCTATCAAGGCCGTCTGAAACGTGCGGACGTGCTGACGAACACGCGAACGAGCACGAAGGTGCGCGTGCAGAAGGTGGTCAGGATGCACGCCAGGGACATGGAGGTCGGACTGGAGGCAAACGCAGCGAAGCTGATGTTATCTGGAAACTGTTTTGTAATCACATTTGAAATCAACTGACGAGCCAGGTGGCACCGCGGTATCCGTCTACCTGGCGAGACCCGCAAACAGCAGGCTAAATGTATTTTCAAAAAGTCAAGGGAATCCATGAATTTTAGGCCTTTCAGTGCATAGTGTCTTGCATCACGCAAAAACATTGAATCTTTGTTTAAAATCAGGATGTGGACGAAGCGTTTGCTGGTGACATCTGTGCGTTGTTCGGCATCGACTGCGCCTCCGGTGACACGTTCACCAGTCAGGAAAACTGGCCGGTTTCGCTGGTTCGTTTGCGGCTGCAGTGCTTTTCTGCTTGCTAAAATCTTACTTGCCCGTCTGTGCTTCCTTTCAGCTTTACCGGTTTTGGAAATATTCTTCACACTTGGAAACAGCCTGACCAGTCCAACTGCAAATTGATTGCAACGTTTGCAGGGTGGCATCTACGTGCCTCAAGCAGTGATCTCGATGGCCATCGAGCCGGTCGACCGCAAACGCGCCGACCACTTCATGAAGGCGCTCATCAGATTCGCCAAGGAAGACCCGACCTTTCGACGGTCGTACGACCCGGAATCGCAGGAGGTAAGCCGCTGCTAAGGTAAATACCGTTCACGGTATTTGGAATGGCTCGTCCAGCTTGATTTTCGAGAGAGGTCACGTGAATGTGAAACACGCGAGACTCCTTGTGAGTCCGGATTCTAATTATTGGTTGTGCCATTCATTCTATTGTTCTAAAATAACCGTTCGTTCGTTCGTATTGACTGAACGCAGCTTTGCTCGACCGATGGTTTATGTGTTTTTTTCTTGCATTCTAAGATTTGTTATGTTTTTCATTTGCTGCAAACTCATTGGAATATTGTAGAATATTATTGAGCCGTAGTGATTGGCCACATTGCTTGCGTGTGCAGACGATCGTGTCCGGCATGGGCGAGCTGCATCTCGAGATCTACAGTCAACGCTTGGAGCGTGAGTACGACTGCCCCGTGAAGCTCGGCAAACCGAAAGTCGCTTTCCGCGAGACGCTTGTGGCACCCATCAGGTTTTGCGATTTGCATCGTTATCGATTCTTAGAGTTCTGCGACTCCGTGCACCCATAGACCGAAATCCGTTTTGACGCGACAATTCCAAAATTGCCGAGTGAAGTTACCTCAGTTTTTGGGTCAACCGGTGTAGAGTCGCTCAGAAAAGTTTTTGAATCGCCACATGAACTTTGATTTGTTAACAAATTTGTTTGTGCACATTGCATCAGAATGGCGTGCTTCTTTCACAGGTTCGATCACACACGCAAGTTTCAAACGGGTGGACGCGGTCAGTTCGGCCACATCATCGGGGTCGTTGAGCCGTTGCCGCCGGAGAAGAATTTGGAGGTGCACAGCCGGTTGGCACTTGAAATGCAGTGTGATCTTGCTGCGCACTGCTAGCCATTGACTAATTGGCAATACGGACACTTTGTTTCTTAGCTTTTTTTTCTGGTCAGGTCGAGTTCTCGGACGAACTGATTGGCCAGGCGTTGCCGAAAAACCTCGTGCTGCCGATCAAAAAGGTGCGATTATTTCTTACCACTTCAAGCATTACCGATTCGTTAAGGTACAAAAAAACTGAAGCTTGCCACGCACGCAGGGTTTTTTTGAAATGCTGGAGCACGGTCCGCTGATCGGCAACAAAGTCGTCGGGGTGAGATTTCGCCTGCAAGATGGCCGCTCGCACGAGGTGGACTCGACTGAGATTGCAATGATGAACACTGCCAGGGGCGCCATGCAAGACGGTCATTTGGCGAGGGGCGGTTTTTATTGAGCATTTATTTCATTGTTGACTTCAATTGAGCGTTTTGATAAACGTTGGCCGTATCCGTGTGACGTGCGACTCATTGGAATGCTGTAATTTTGGCTTCGTATAAAATGGCAGCTTTATAATATAGCAGCGTGTTGGGGGGCTGTTGTGATGAAAAAAAACACGCCGTGAGTCTATAGCCGAAACCTTTGAAACTCACGTTGCACCATTATCCTGGTTGTATTTTTAAATTCGGTTATGTTGCAGTTTTCGACGACGGCTCCTGGCGCCTGCTGGAGCCGATCATGAAGGTCGAAGTCAGTTGTCCGCAGGAATACATGGTCCGCAATTGTTTTGCCGCGAATCCATTTGAAAGTTTTCGTCGTGGGGTGACACGTAGTCGGGTCAATTGGACTGTTGTTTTGAAGCACCACACCACCATAAAATTCGGTTTTTCACGCAGTTGCTTTTGTCATTTTCAGCACAAAATCACGTCCAGCATGACCAAGCGTGATGCGGTGATCACCGGACAGAGCGGCACAGCGGACGGCTATTTCATCATTGAATGCGAGGTGCGCGACAAAGCAATACAAACAGACAGTAAAGAAGCAAGAAAAAAGAAATAAAAACAAAATTTTGTGGGGCTTTCATCCCGCCCAACATAAAAGCCTGTTCAAGCTTACTTGCCTAACTTGTTTCGGGTGTTGTAGTTACGCTAACGCAATACAAATTGTGAATACAATGCTGTGAAATTATCAACCACTGTACACTTGATGTGATTGAGACAAGACATGAAATCGATATTTGAAACAAATACTTCAGGTGCCATTGAACAATATGTTCGGCTATTCAACAACGCTGCGCACTGATACGGCGGGCAAGGGCGAATTCACAATGGAATTTGCAAGGTGGCAAAAAATGGGGAAATTTCGACGTATCGTCTTAGCCTTGCTTTGCACTATGGCTGGTCACGCGGAACACGCAACAATGGGCGGCATGGTCTGATCAGAAATTACTTCAAACGAACTTATTTCGCTCTCAGGTACGCTCCGGTGATCCCAGAAATCGAACAACGAGTGATCAAAGAATACGAAGAAGAAGAGGAGCGAATGATTGCAAAGGGCATGAAACCGAGGAGGCAACGCTTCGACCGGTGACACAAACGATCGGTTTTTTTTGAGTTTTCATGTTTTTTCTTAATGCTAGTCGTTTTTGAATGGATTGTTCTAGTTTTCTGGTTATTTTCCTTGTTTTGGATAGCCGTAGTCATTATCACTCGGTGAGCTTTTGTTATGTTGATTTGAACAGAATTTTCTTTATTACTGTGATAACGGACTGCAGCAAAAAAAGCACTGAGCGAATTTTCCAGGTTTCTGTTTTTTTTACCATTTTCAACCGCACAAAACTGTTCAGTAACGTTCTGTTCTGATTTTTAGAAGAAAAAAGCAAAGTATTCAGCAAAACAACAATCGACCTGCGTGCGACACAACAAATTTGGAGCAAAAATTTTTCCCTTCAAAAAAACTCCTACCAACCAACAATTAAAAATGAAATCAAAATGGCGTCATGGAATCATGGAAACTAGATAGAAAATTCAATAAACAATAAAAACAATGGAGTTTTTGCAGCAACTGAATTCTAGCATTCTCTCATTTTTATAGACACAGTTTTATAAAAAAATTTGGAATAGAAACAAGTACAAAAGTGTTTATATCAACAAGAATGTGGTTGGTACACGAAAAAAATAATCCTGCCAATTCAAAGTAAACTTCACTAGATTTTCAAAATTCAATCATCAACAACGAAACAAGCTCAACAATTTTGAATAAACAGAAATTAATGTATCTGGATAACAACTGCATTTTTTCATGATCGGGTGGATATGGACTGAATTCCGTGGTGCACATTTTTTGTTTGAAAGCCTCCAATATGAATGACCAGAAAGCACCAAAATAAATAAAGGTTGATCATTGAGCTAAACCAATTCACAATTGACATACAAAATAGTTCAATCAATGCAGTTTGTTGAAAAAAAACTTTCATCGTTCCAATTGTTCTGCTCTGACTGAACCCAACTAACTTCCGCAGACACATCGCATGGCAACGGATAATTCATTAAAAAGAGATTGTTCTGAGAAAAAAACAAATAACATCGAATTCTGACAACAAAAAGTTGGTTGATAATTCATGAAAAGGCAATCAGCAGGGAGATTTTGAAAAAACAAGCAAATCCGATCAGCTGACCGCTCACAAATTACGAACAAACCAGCAAACATTTCATAAAAAAAACAACCGACAACAACAACAATCCATTTTCAAACGTTCGACGGCAACGTGCACGCGTTTGGATCTTTCGACGGCAACGTCCCGGCACCTGTGGTGCCCGTCCACGTTGGGGACGCGCGGCTCTGAAACAGGGACATTGCAAAGTTCAATCAAAACTTCCTGCGTTTCGCAAAATTGAATTGAAATGAAACTTGGAAGACGTTGGTCTAGTCCCACATTCCTCTTTCCAGTCGACTTTCACCAAAACTGACACGCCTGAATAAATTGCTCGAGCTCACACGAGTGTGCGTCATTCGACCTTGCTGTCGCTGTCTTATCAAAAATCTGGAAGCTCTAAAGCACCGAACGCGAAACTGCAAACGCGCCAATTCTCTTCACAGACATCGTTCAAACGACGACTGGAGATTTCTTCGAGCGTGCGCGGCTCACGGTATCCGTCGTCGGTCATGTTCATGTTGACGGCGACGTCCTTCGGCGGTGGCGGGCCGTAGCCGCCGTAGCCGTTGCTCAGTGGCTGGTGCGACACACGGTGATTGTACTGCGGTGGCATCAGTTGGTGCTGTTGACTGCGATGCAACACACACAATCAACGATCACAAGTGGACGGGTGCAACACAAATTGCACAGTTCACCATGTCTTGCTTGGCTGATACTTTTTTGTTAGCTGATTAGCGGGTGGGATTTGAATTCAATGGAACGCGACACACGCTGATTGACTGCAGACTGCATCTGAATGGATAGCCACTTTAGAACCGACATCGCAGCCAATGACATAACGCGAACTTTTTCAGCGTCACAAGCAATGCGCACCTTGTCATCAATCAGCCTAAAACCACCCCGGTTGGGTTTCCACACTGGTGTTTTCGGCCTGTGAACAGCCTAATCCAAATTTTACCTGCTCTGGAATGTTATTTCAAACGTTTTAGGTGGGTGTCTTCTGACAAACTAAATCCAAAACCAAACTTATTAAAACCCAAGTGGCTGGCGGAGTGGCACGCAAGCACAACCGACCAAAACCCACCGATACTCCTCCTCGAACTGACGCCGGCGGAGTTTCTTCTTCGCCGAGCTCTTGCGACGCCACGCGCAACACCTGAGAATCAAATAGATCGCCACACCGACGTACGACGTCAGCGCGATCGCGAACGTCAACAATCGCAACTCGTTGGTGGAAACGGCCATCCGATGGAGAACAACGACCACTGAATATTATCATCGTGGTTTTTTTTTTTTTTTTTTTTTTTTAAATTTTGGCTGTGCGTGAACAGATTAAAAAAAAAAAATAAAAAAAGAGCATGCTCGGCACAAACGCAAAACCGACCGATTGTCCACGATCCTTAAAAAAAACGCCGTGAAGTTGGAAAAACCAACCATCAACATTTTTGGCAAGTCATTCAACATATCGGCGAAATTTGTCGGCATTTTGCTGGCGCGATTCTTTCGTTGTTCGATTGAACGGTTGAAGAAAAAATACGAAACAACGATAACGCGTTACTTGACGATGACGGTATGAACTTTTTTGTGCAGTCACAGCCGTTCTATGATATTTTATGATGATTGTATTTTGATATGTTCAGAGGCGTTCGATTTTTTTATAAATCTGAAAATTCTATTTTTTTATATGATGTTGAACAGGTGGACCAAAAATCAATTTCACAAAAACAGGACGTTGAGTTGAGCTGATTTGGCACGCATCACATCATTTTTAAAAACTTTATCCGCTTTTACTGACTGCGGCAAATGCAATTTCAAAAACTGATTGGTTCTGGTCTGGACTGAATGTGTCAGTGAGTAATCAAACAAAAGCACGCAAACAGCGTGAGACGAGAGAAAAGGTGCAAAAGGTGGGTTACTGAATAAACAACCAGAAAACGATGCAGCTTCTTCACCAAAACATGCACGGTTGTTTGTTATTTGCCGATGAGAAAACGCCAAAAGGCAGCACCAGTGAGAAAGTAATCAGAAAACAGCCAGTAACCGGGCGACACAATGAAGCTAACCTCATTTCTCAATAGCAGCAAGTTGCTCAGTAACGGTAGCTTTTTTGGGGGTGAGGAAGATCGAACAGATACAGATGTGAGAAAACAATACAGGAAGCATCGCATTGCTAAAAATAAAAGAAAACGTGAATGGAACAAAAATGAACAGGCATGTGGTGGGGGGGGGGGGGTGGCCAGTTGGGCTTTGGACGACTGCCGAGAACAAAATGCTCAATCTGCTGCTCTGCGCTGAGCCGAGTGCGTCACTGCGTTCTGGTTGCTGTCGGTTGGCTTCTTTTTTTGCATCACCAGTCACTTGATTTCATTGGGGTTTGGTTTGCAAACCAACAGATGCTGCATGGTCGTTCATTGAGCAAAATGAGGGCAGTCAGTACGAAGTATAGCTGGAGCAAATTTTCCAGCTATAGTCGCCCTGGATATTTTGTAGTATTAGCTGATTGGTTGCCTGAACATCAAGTTGAAAAAAAGAATTTTTTTCTTTTTTCTGGTGATTCCTGTGCGTTTATTTTGAGAAAGCAAACAGTGAGATTTTTAATGGAAAAATCTTGTTCATGATTTGGGCGTTGCAGACAATTCAAAAGCAGCAAATTTCATGGTAAAGAAACTCTTTTTGGTCGAAAAAAGGGACGATAACTGACGACGACGTTTCCCTTCGGAAAAAATGCTGCAGAAATAGTCGGTTTGAATTTAAACCTTGAAGATGAAACAGGAATTATGTCTCAAAAGAAACATTTTTCAAAACGAAATGTAAATTTGCCAAAGAAAGAACAACGAAAGTCGTCGCTGCCGCCGTCGTTGTTGCTGGAAAAGGGAATTGACAGCAAAACAAGTTTGCTTTTTACCAAATGTACGTCACACAAATCCTTTGAAGCGTTTTTCTTAAGCAAAAAAAAAATAAAGCAGCTAATACTTGACAGCGAATTCGGGTTTCCAATTTTCGTCGTCGCCGTCGTTTTTTTCAAAGAAAATGAAGTTTTTTGCCATGAAAACTGCTGCTTTTGATGTCTTCATCTCATAAATCTCAGACATGATTGTTTTCCATCAAAGACTCACTGTTTGTTCACCAAACAAAAAAACAAAAGCACAGAAATCACAAAGCTAGAAAAAAGAAAATGTCCATTCCAATTTCTTTTTTTGAACCTGATGTTCAGGCAACCAATCAGCTAATACTGCAAAATATCCAGGGCGACTATAGATGTGGGTGAAAAAAATAGAGAGCAAGGTAGGGTTGGTCTTAATAAAACAGGGTCGAGCCCGATTTTTGGCGAATCCGAGGGGGGTCCGCCCAAATTTATTTACTTTACGCCCAAACCCAAATTTACTACATCCAGCTGTTGTATGGTGGTTCCTCTTTCATTTAGGGGGGTCGTCCCGTGGGGTAGGTCGACTTGGTTGGGGGGGGGGGGCTCCGGAGCGAGACCGAAAATTCTAGGGGGGGGGGGGTCCGAGCGAGACCGAAAATTTGGGGGTCGGACCAAAATTTTTTCTTGACGATGACATTGTCTGGGCAAAAATGGCTAGTAGGGGTCGATTTGGTTGGGGGTCCCGAGCGAGACTGAAAATTGAATGGGGGGGTCGGACCAAAAGTTGTTGAATAAAGGGGTTAGAAACCATGAAGAACAGGTAAAAAACATGAAATCACCTGTAACAGCAGCTCTGCTCGCTGAGCAACAGCAAAATATTTGGTTGTGGTATGATTTGATGGCATTCGGATGAGTGCTAAGTCAATGAATCAGTGTTTTTTCAGAACCTAAAAATCATCATCATCGGGCGGCTGCAACGGCCACCAGAAATGTTTGCTTACATGGGGCCCTACAACTTCAGCAAAATGTCAATAATATGGAAAAGCTAGAAAGGTTGTGAGAAAACCCAAAAGCGCTGATAAGCAGCCCATGTTGAACGTTTTTAGCAATCTCTTCTCCGATGGCAGCAAACGCACGCGAGCGAAAAATGTTTGATAAAAAATTCTACATGTTGTTAACGAGATCGTAAAAACATCGATGATGTGAAAATGGTTTTCAAAACGGATGACAAATATTGACCGACAGTTGCATGGGTGATCTTACAAGAAGTCAAAGTCTCTATTTCTGGGTTTTCTCCTGTCTGTCATTTGTTATTGTTGGCTTGGATTTGATGATTGAGCAATAATCGTTAGCAGCTTTCATGCAGATTTGTGAACGGTCATCCAGGGTCATCATACAAACAAGCGTTAGACCAAGCAACCAATGAACTGATTAGCACTGTATTTCGCCAAAAAGGTCAAAACCAAGCCTACGGCTTTTTCCTTATTTACAAACATTCTCTTGTTCATTACCTATTGAAAGGTAAACACAAACAGGGTGGAAAAAAACAACAGGGTTCCTGAAAGCAAACAAAGACAAAAACGAAGGGAAGAACCAATGAGACGTCCAAATGAACAGAAGACGACAAAACAAAAATCTAATAACAACGCACGTTTATGAATACAGGAGGCTATATGACCCGTGACCGTACATACATGTGCGTACGTTCCTCGTATTTGGCTAAAAATGTAAATATCTACATACGTTTAGCACGTTGTGATCGTACACATGATGCACGCTCTCGTGTTCTGGTTGTATGCTATGCTCACCTCTTATGCTTGTGCTTTACATCTCTGAAGACTGAAGCGAATCATGATAGGCGCGGGAAAAGCGCGAATGGAAAAGCATTCGAGAGGGAGTATGAGTAGCGAAGGGCTTTGGGTGGCCCGGGACCGGTTGGTAATTTTGTGGGCGGTGCTTCAGCATGACTCGGTGTTACTGAAGAATCGACATGACTCAGCACAAATCAGGCATATTCAATCGTTCATTCATTTGCACGATAATCAAGAACGGAGATGATAAAGCCAATGGCTTGCACA
>JASANC010004715.1:0-10645 GCA_030248135.1 Theristus sp. LFF4_11
TTTGCAAGTCACGCATCGACGACACAGATTTTGTTTGTGATTAATTGTACTCCAGTGCGTGGATATTACCATCGTAAAAAACACGCATAGAGCAACACTTGAAAAAAACTACATTAATCATGCAGAACATGATGAACGTGAATTTGTCGGACTCACAATTCAGTAACAACAGTGAAGTTAACCTAGACTATAACCAGTTAGTAACGTGTAGCGTGCCCGATTTCACCGCTGCTTATGCGTCCTATCATTTGTCGCTGACGGTGACGCTGTGCATTCTGGGGCCGATCGGTCATGCGTTCGTCATCGCGACGCTGAGAACGCGGGCGGTTAGTGCGGCGCTTTTCACGGTGCCTTTATCGGCGATGTGCATGTGCCCAGATTTTCTGGTCTGGCATCATTGGATGTCCTTGTGCATATCTGCCTGAAGGTCAACTCATGCGCACAACATTTCTTCGGTATGTCGCGTTACGTCACGTCACGCCACGCCACGTCACGTAGCGTCACGTCACGTAGCGTCACGTCACGTCACGTAACGTAACGTAACGTCACGTAGCGGCACGTCACGTCACGTAGCGTCACGTCACGTCACGTCACGTAGCGGCACGTCACGTCACGTAGCGTCACGTCACGTCATGTCACGTAACGTAACGTCACGTCACGTAGCGTCACGTCACGTCATGTCACGTCACGTCACGTCACGTCACGTCACGTCATGTCATGTCCCATCTCATTCATGAAGCATTTTCGTATCTTGCAGGTGTACACGTCGTTCAACGTGCTGCTGATCGCGCTGTCCGCCTCGCAGTCGCTCTACCTGATCAGCTATCTCGTCTTCATGCTGCTCTATCACCAGTCGGAAAACTGTGACGCGCGTTTCTGGACGTTCGGTTGGATGTGGACGCAATTAGTGGCGTCGCAGTTAGCGCACGTCTGTCACTCGACGACCGTCTGGCTGGTGGTCGCGGTGTCGCTCGTGCGAACGTTCAGCTTCACAAGACGCTTTCGAATGAGAAGTGCCGGGTAAAGTGCCGGTTTGTCTTGCGTGTGTTTAAAATCTGATGGCAGCCAATGGCTGTACACTGAACAGAGATCTCTGTTCTTTGTTACTTTATTTCTGCGTCACTTTTTTCCCGTTTCACATGCGAATCAATACAGTCTAACTGTATATCATATCCAACTGGCTGATCGGTTGATGCATGCATTCTGTGCATGAATTGTTGTGGAGGCGCGGAGTTTGCATAGACTACGCGCATGCACGTGCCCATCAACCAATCAGCTGGTTGGATATGTTGTTGAGTTTGACTGTACGTGACGTGCTTCTCCATGACAGGCGCCGCCATTGGTTCACGTTTCGCCACGCGATCTCGACATGCGCGTTGGCGTTCGGTGTCGCCGTCGTCTTCTGCACGCCAACGATGATGCTGGCGATCGTCAAAGTCGACAACAACACGAACGAGCGTGTGCTCTGCGACGGTGCAGCAGCGAATCGGTTCGCGAATAAAAACACTGTGTATCCTGCGCCAATGGTGCTAGTGTTTCTTGTTTGTTTTATTATTCGCGCACCGGTTCCGGAAACTCTCAAACTGCAATACTGCCCCGAGCCCAATTGACCATCGGCTCCAGATTTAGACCATTAGATGTTATTGGTAACTTTAGGTACCCACCAAACTCGTACGAACTCATTGGGTAAACCTCGCGGTTCTCGGCCCGCAAGAGCAGATTCTCAGACTGAACACAGAGTTGAGGGCTGAAAAGCACACAGCACGAGCTGTCACACACGGGCTTACATTACAGTAACCCAGCAGCTCTCTTGTCGGCCGCCATCAGCCCCTCCATCCAGAATTGAGGACTTGCGGGTCAGACACCGCGGTACCCCACAGGTTCGCTCCTTTCTTACATCGTCTCATATTGCTCAGCAGCAGCAGCACGAACACGACGGGTGACTGGTACGTGCTGGGCGAGCCGGAAGTGTTCCACGACGCTCTGCTGTTCAAGAGCGTCGTGCACTATCTGTACACGGCCACCATAAAGTTCATGCCGTGCACGTTGGTCGCGATCGCCAGCGTCGCACTGGCAGTGCAACTAAACTACTTGCGGGTACGCCAGTGCTACAATCAAATAGGTCGAGTACTCACGCAGGAAATTTTTTATTAAGCAAACAACATTTTGTTGTCTTTTCTTGTTCGGAAAATCGAAGTGAATGGGTTAATCGATAAGTGTACTGGTTTGTGCATGGGGATCTGCACCAATATATAAGTGGATGAACATCTGCACGAACGTGTTGCATGTCACTTGGTGATTGGCATGTGTCGACCGACGAAGCTGATTGGTTGGAGTGACTCTGAATTTCTCGAACATCAAAAATGCGTCCGCAGGTGGAGTCGAGCACGTTCAAGCGCCGTCACTATTCGTCGGCTAAGCCGCTGGCTAACGGACTGACCGCGGCAAACGCGCATGACCAGACACACCAGTGCTTGTCAGCAGACTGCGGTTCGTCGAAAACGTTGCACCCCGAATGCAGACAGCCGTTGATCATCAGTGACTCGTTGGTGCACAAGGACGTCAACGACAACACCACCACCGTTCAACAGTCGACCTCCGCGCGCCAACGAAGCACCGGCAAGCGTTCGAGCGCGAAAAAGCGCCGAAGACACGGAAATCACAAGCGCCACTATCGATGGTCGACCAGTCTGGTGCGCACGAGCGCTTTTTCAATATTGAACGAAACGTTTCAACAAACAATTGATCTGTGTTGTTCTTCTTATTTGCATTTTTCGTCGAGAAATTTCACACACAGAATCATATACATAGCGTTTTTAAACCTGTCATTTTTTTGCTGAATGCAGAACACGGAGCAGAAAAATGACAGGTGTCGAAGTTGCAAAAACACTCATATTCAGCCACAAACAGAGCGTTTGAATTCAAACCGCATATACTCTGCATTATTCTGCAAATGAAACTGACACGGGTTGAAAAACAAACATATTGTTCTTCACGTGTGAACAGCTGAACAGCATTGCCAAAGTACATACCGAGAACAAAGTGCTCGCAACCATACTCACAGGTGATCGTGGTGATGTTGCTGTTTCTGAGCGTCGAGGGTCCACAGAACGTGCTGTTGATCTACTACCACCGCGACTCGATCGCAATGCTGCTTTGCTACAAGCATCTGTTCGAGTTCCTCGAGATGCTCACCATTCTGTACAGCTCACTGACGCTCGCGATCTTCTGCGGCACTTCGGCCGACTTCCGCCGCGAGTTCATTGCGATTCTGTGCGGTATCGCGCGACAATCGACCAGCGGCAATAACCACGAGCAGCGTTCGGCCACGACGGCGGCGCAGATTGCGCTGTTGAAGCAGCGCAGCAACGACGACGACGCGAATCACGCGACCAGCGCTGCTAAGCCACGCCACGATCGCAGTCCGATGGCGAACGGCGACACGACGACGCCACAACGCCACGTGTCGGTGCCGGCGATCATCATGGACGATCAGCAATGCGACGCCACGCACCGCGGCTGCTTGAAAAGTCTGCGGAGTCGCAGTTTCGACGTGCGAGCAACGATACAGCTGAAGAGTGGCGGGGAGTTGAATGATGATCATCAGTGCTGTGTTGATCAAGAGCCAAGCAGCACTGTTGAACCTGCGTCATCGTCAGCCGACCACGTTGAATATTGCTTCGCGTTCAGCAATCTGCAGTTCAACGCGAAACTGATCCAAACGAATCGACACAGTACGCTTGTTTGAGGGTTTTTTTCGGGTGAAAATTGTTTGAAATCATTCGCTTCAAAAATAAATTTTTACACGTGGATCACTTCTCTGTTATATTTTGAACATTTTAAAAAGAGCTATATTGTTCGAAACAAACATTTTGGAATATTTTTGATTTTTACCGGTTTTCAACGTGTTATCTTGTCAGATTTCTGTCTGATATGTATGGGTCTTCTGATCTTGTGCTTGATTAATGTTTTTTAGAACTGTCAACAACATTTTATTTTCTTGCTTTTAAAATGAAACGTGATAATTCACACTGTCGATTGTGTTCTTGTTTTTCCAGCTGTACCTCACCTTTAAAAAGTTAATGAATAACTAATAAAACATTCTGTCACTTTCAATAACATCAACAAGCTCTTCTTAAGGGGTGTGCCTGTTTCCGGGCTAACCGAACTGTATTTCTAGGATAAGCAGCAACAGCTGCCTATTCAACAAGATATAGCGCTCATGTACATTTGCGCCAGGCCGGGCAACCTTTCAACGATCATAATGAAAATCACCGATCAGATTTCCGGTCATGTGTGTGTGTCTCTACGTACGCTAATTGCTTATATACGCAAAACGTGAAAGCACATCTAACACTGATAATGCGATGTGTAACTGCATTTCACGAGTTGCAAAGCGAGCTTTTTCATATCATATGACGTTCAATTTTCTGTGCCGCCGCGCCACAATCTAATTAATATTGCTGCTCATAAGTGAATTTTCGTCACAATAAGGCAACATGGCGGCCGAGTTGGTTGTGCGCAAGAGAATGACCAACAACAACAACAACAACAACAACAACAACAACAACAACAACAACAACAACAACAACAACAACAACAACAACAACAACAACAACAACAACAACAACAACAACAAGCTCACAACAAAAACCAACAACAGTCTTCGTTGGTCATCGGAAACGGCCATATCGATCGAGGACTTGTCCGATCAACAGCAGTTCGGCTCCAGTTTGCTTCCATCGGCGTATTCACTGAGCAACAGCCGCTCGGAGTCTCCACAGCACCTCTACTATAAGCACAACACGAAACATCACCGCGAGCTCAACGTGCACAGCGCCACTGCCAGTCCCGTTCGCCGACCCCGCTCTTGGCTCGGTCGCCTCTGCCCGCGAATCAGCAGCGGTTCGTTGCCGAACCTGAAGGCCCGTTTACACCTGACGTACAGCGTATACGGCACGTCACGTCTCCCAACTGGATGCTGTCGAACCGAATTTTATCGAGTTTCCTGCTTTTTGCGAAATAAAATGAATGAATGAATGAATGAATGAATGAATGAATGAATGAAACGTCACGTCCAGGTCTCATGTGATCGCATACTATTGTTCATAGCTGACGTACGTCGACGTATACGTCTGCATACGTCAGATGCAAACAGGCCTTAAAGTTCACCCAGCACCGGCGGCGACGCCACCAAAGTCACCAACGTTCATCCACTTCGCCCACGGCGACCACGCACTCAGCGGCGGAGGCGGAACCGCAGAAGCAACATCGATCCGCATCGCCGAGTGGAAACGTCGGCAATGGCTTGTTGTTGTTTCGGTGTAATCGGCACCAGTCACGAAACGGAAATAATGGACACGATTCGTCGACTGCGGGCACGCCAGACAAACAGGGGTACAGGATATGGTATGTTTGTTGAAACCTGTCACTCTCTTTGCAGAATAAGAGAACATGCGAAATTTGAATTTGTTTCCGGTTTATAGTTGTAACAAAGCGTTTTTATGTGTTTTTCTTGCCACTCCAATGTCTCCGTTCCTGTTCTTTCTTCCATCACGAGCTCTGTATTTTGCAAAGAAAGTGATCGGTTTGAACGAACATACGCGAACGCTCACTAGATCTGTACCTATGCGCTCACATGTTGTGGGGGGACAGGGTCTGAAACGGTGAGAAAACGTTGCTATTAAAGTTGCTATTCAGTTGCTGACTTGCTATTAAAGTTGCCACTAAAACGATTTTAGCAGTACTAAACGTCAAGAGCAAACGCGCAAAAAATAGCATAAAAGATAAACGCATAATGGAGCTGAAAATAAACGTCGACATTGCCAGATAAAAAAAACAATTTTTTGCTTCAGGGTGGTATAAACGAAAACAGATTACACGCGAAAAAGTGCGTTGTTCAAACTAAGCGGCACAATATGAAGTTTTCCTTGTTACAAACTGGTGCCATACATTCGGAGGGGACATTTTCTTTCAGCGTGAGCTTAGCCCCAGGGAGAAACACGCTCCAAAAAAGCAGATAGCAGCTGCACCATAATTTGATTACATCATGGGCACTGTTTTGACATTTTTTCTTTCAGTTTGATTTTTGTAACGTTATTTATATTCACAAATTTCGCATATTATTTGTTACATGCATCCGTGTACGCAAACCTGACCGATGACGTGCACGAACTAGAGATGTCAAGAAAAAAAAAATTTTCTATTTTTTTTCTTTTTTTAAAAAAAAAATTTTTTTTTTTGAAATTTTTTTTTTTAAAAATGAAAGTTGTTCAGAATTTTTCAGGGAGTCCGAATATCACCATCTGAGGAGCCACCGACTTACCATATGACCCCCACTCATATGGGAGGAGGGTGAAAATTTCAGACTTGGTTTCGGCGACCCCATTTTCCCACCGACGACATCACGTCTCGTGTTTTGCCTCTCAATTCACCTCAAATAACATGGACATGGAAACAAGTTCCACAACAAACCGGTGTGATCACGCTGACGACACGAGGCGAAACAGCAACGAGCAACCAACGAAGTTACGCTTGCAGTGGCAGACAGTGCAATTTCCACCTTTCGAGATCCTGAAAAACGATGCGTAAATGTGAGTTCTCTGCTTCTATCTCACCTTAGCGACATCGGAATTTGTTGAACTAGCCTTTGCGACGCTCAAGTACTTCAATGCGCGAGTCGATCATCACTCACCAAGGCTGAAAACAGTCGATAAATCAATCCAGAATACCACCTGCAGCGTTGAAGACTAAGTGACAAGGTAAAGTCAAAGAAAATTTTTGTTGAACTTTCGAAAAATTATGCCAAAAACGGCATTTTCAGGGCACATTAAAGAAAAAATTTCAAAAATTTTTAATAAAAAAAATAAAAAAAAGCTCATTTTTTTTTTACTTTTTTTTAAAAAAAAAATTAAAAAAAAAATTTTTTTTTTGACCCTTACATCTCTAGCACGAACACACGTTGCAATCAAAACTTCAAATTCCGACCTCCCCCACTGTGAACCTGATTGGCACTGCACTTAGAAACTGGCATATTGCTTTTCTTCCAAAAACAAATCAGCTGCAAACATTTGTGCAGATTCTAAATTACAGGCTATCAGCTGATTGGTTGGTGATCCACGTGATGCATGCCCTGCGTGCAGGACAGAGACTCCACCTCCACAGCAATGCCTGCACAGACAGTATGCACCACGTGACCAACCAACCAATCAGCTGATTGCCTATAACTTAGAGTTCGGCTGCAGCTGCATTTCCAGGCATTTCTCGCATCACCGGCGTCACTCGACGTCTCCATGGTGCATGAATCCTTTGACAAGCATCATGATGATGAGCAGGAGCAAGTCGACCAGTAATGTCGTCTGTCAAAGCGAGCAGCAACACTCAACCACTGTCAGCAACAACAACGGCAACCGCAACAACAACACCCAGAAACACATCAACAACAACAACGGCAACCACAACAACAACACTCAGAAACACCACCACTACAACAACAACAACATCAACAACAACAACGGCAACAATCTTGTTGTGCGGGCGTTATTAGACACGATCAATTTGGAGATTTTTCCGGTGGTGCGCATTTCGGTGGACACTGCCAACGGTGCTACCGGTGGATTCGCGCGGATCACGAAGGCCGAGAGGGAGGCGGTGTGGCGATCGTGGCAAAAGGTGACGTCGCACGCTCATTGGGCGCCTTGGAGATTGCGTGTCCTAGTTGGAAGATGTGGTACAATGTACTGTGTGCAGCTGCAACGAAACATACAGTGGTGTTGCACAGTCACAATTACAGTATTTGTAAACCTGTCATTTTCTCGCTGAACCTGCGAACCTTAGAAGAATGAACCGGCAATGGTTTTGGTCGCGGAATGAAGAACCCAGTTTCTGGCAACATTCGACCGTTTTGTAACCCGGTCCCGATTTGCACCAAGCAGGAACCACGGCCAGGGCAACAATTGTTGTTATTCATTGTTCTCTTGTTTTTTTTTGTCAAAGGCCTGCGAAGAGCGAGCGATTGCATTTGAGATCGTGTACGCATTGGCGCAACAGTTTCCGGAGTCGTTTCGCTCTGTGCTGGAGGCGGGCGCGACACGCGAGGCAGCCATGGCCAATCCGGCCGTGCAGGAACGCATGAAACGCACGGAGTGCTTCATTGAGAAATCGCTGGAGTTTTTGCAACTCGGAGACGAGGTGTGATGTGTCGAAATTACGTGGAAGCTTCTCTGATGAAGCATGTTTGTCTAAACCGGTCATCGCTTTTTCGCTGAACACAGAGCATGCGATACCATTCGAAATACAATTAGAAGGCCAAATGTATCGGGTATGTTTGAAATCAAGCAAGCACCCCATTTGTGGCTAAGTCAAGCAACTCCGATCCCATTCTGTCTTCTTTTGCGAGCTTCGTATTCTGCGAAAAATTGACAGGTTTACACAAACATACTGTACATGCTGAATTTTGGACAATGCTTTAGTTCTAGGGCCAATTTTCAGCCACCTAGCAGCTTTTTTTGGTGCTATAAAGCGGCATTCATGAAGCAGTATTTAGTGACGCTGGGGGGATCGGGCCCCGCCGACGGGGTGCATAGGAACTTAATGACAAAAAACTCGATGGGCGCCCTACTCACTGGCGTTCTGTACGCTTCTGTGGGTTAGCCCTGGCTGAAAACATCTCCTAAAATCGCAACAACAACAACAACAAGCGTATGCAAGGTGTCGCTTGGCGTGATGTGCCGCGAGCTTGGCGCGATGCACTTCCGACGGCACATTCCAATGACCACGGAGGGCTTCATGATGTACAAGCGAGTGCTGTTGACCACGATCATCAACGACTATGAGCCGCTGTCCATGGAGTCGTGCGCTGACCCGGTGTTCTCCGGTTGGCAGAAACTGTTGTTTTTCATGATTCGCGAACTGAAAAACGGATACATGCAACAAGTGCGCCGCGACACCGCGCGCTCGCACATGCTCGCTGTCTGATTGATATTACCTGTTTTTTTGTGTTATGTGTCAGCTTTTATTTCCTTTGGTAAACGAGACCCGATGCTCGCAGAGATACAAAAGTTTCACACATGACGCGGTAATTCAAATTTGGCAAAGTGATCCTGGTCGCCCAAAATAGAACCGAGTAACTTTGGCGACTTTGAATTGCCTCATAAATATTGAAACTAGTTTCTTTCTGTGTCTGCAAATGCACTGACTCGTAGAACCCAAAAATTAACATGTATATTTGATCTTTTATAACTTTTTTTGTTATTTATTGATTGTAATGTTTGTCCGACTCCGGTATTTCTTGAATATTTTGAATTGTTTGAAAATGTATTGAACAGCGCCCTTGGAATGTGGTGTGAATATTTATTTGTGATTACCAAATTTGGAACTTGAATCAGAGTCAGCGGTCATTATTGTTTGTTTTCAGTTTTCAAATGTTTGCATCTGCAATAATAACAGGTAAATAAAACGTCACGTGCTGTACAGCTTATATCGTTGTCGTGTCACAGCGTGTAGCACACCTCACTTATCGACTTAGTAACGTCGCCGCAAACTAAAACCTATGAACGGCACCGGAAGACGCCAATTATTTATTGTGCGTTTCTTCACGCGACATTGTTTACTGAACCATTCAGTCATCACCATCCTCGCAATGTCTGCTCGTGGTGGCAAAGGCGGCAAGTCGCGTTCGAAGGCGAAGTCGCGCAGCTCGCGCGCCGGCCTGCAGTTTCCGGTGGGTCGCATCCACCGCCTGCTGCGCAAAGGCAACTACGCGGAGCGCGTGGGCGCCGGTGCGCCGGTGTACCTGGCCGCCGTGATGGAGTATCTCGCCGCCGAGATCCTCGAGTTGGCCGGCAACGCGGCGCGCGACAACAAGAAGACACGCATCATCCCGCGGCATCTGCAGCTGGCCGTGCGCAACGACGAGGAGCTGAACAAACTGCTGGCGGGCGTCACGATCGCGCAGGGCGGTGTGCTGCCGAACATCCATGCCGTGCTGCTGCCGAAGAAGACCGACAAGAAACACTGAACGTGTGAGCGTTGGAATTGGCCCGCAGTGGCCACTTACCCGAACCCAACGGCCCTCTTCAGGGCCACCACACGCAACCATAAAGTGATTCGTTGCAGCACAGCGCGCTCCCTCCCCCATTAGGCATTGTGGTGACAAATGAAATGAAATCTTATGTGTTTTGGAGTCTTACTCTCCGCTTTTGGCGTTTGTGTTTCGCAAGCATTCAGTATGACGTTACAACCGAAAGTGCCCGCGTGTTTTTTTGTTTGACAGTGTTTTGTTCAACTGTGATTCTAGCTCTAGCACGTCAGTCTAGTCAACATTACAACATGTTGACTGATCTCGGGGAGTACGTGTTGTAATAATAATCGTGGCGTAATGGTGTTTGGTGAATTGTGTGTCACACACTCACGGCACGTAAGAACCTCTATAACGATCAAATTACCGTGGTGGCGTAATGGAGTTTGGACCAAATTGTGTCGTATTGTTTGACTGGCGTTCGGAAAATCAACAGACGTGTAGATGTCAGATTGTTTTCGCATATTACATTACCAAGCAACACGCACAAGGCACAAACAACGTGGCTATATAATGCGGTGCTATTTGGGTCAGTTGCATTGTTGTTGTATCGCCGGTCGTCTGATC
>JASANC010004716.1:0-42320 GCA_030248135.1 Theristus sp. LFF4_11
ATGTCACATTTTTGGGCGTTTTACGGAAATCACGTTTGAACACGCTAAGCACGTCGTCTTTACGAACTTGTCTTTTTGGCACAAAACTATAAATTGATTGTGATTGTACGAAACGAAACATATGGCATAATGGTGAAATATGTTGTACATACCACGTGCAGGATACCATCAACAGGACGATTTTATGAATTCAAGCACTGTTCTCAGCACTTTTAATTCTAATTTTCAGGGAGACTCCGGTGGCCCGTTGCTGGCCATTCGAAACTGCAATTATGTGCTGGCTGGCGTCGTCTCGTGGGGGTCAGTATTATTGACTATTGGATTAATAACCTGTCAAAATTATCATACTGGCTATGTCGGAGGGTATTTGAAAGACTTGTTCTTTGATGTACAAAATTTAGCGCTGGCTGTGCGCAAGCGGGTGCACCGGGGGTATACGCGCACGTACCAAAGTACCTTCAGTGGATCGCAACGAATATCAACGCAGCTTAATGAATGGAACCGTTTGCGAAAGTGAAAATGTTCGGAATGAATGAGCGATTAACGATACAAAAAAAATCTGCTATTCTGTTATCCGGAACAAGACTGTTCTGACATAAAATGCAAATATCTGTTCAGATATTTTATGTACCATGACAAAATGATCAGTAATATAGACGTTCATTCAGGATAAAATTTAAAAAAGCACATTTTAACTCTGCGTTGTTCTCCTTTGTCAAACTGTTGTGCAGTTCCTTTGCTGAATCACTGCACCAAACCAAGTTGGTTTGGTTTACAGACATTACCTATTTGATGCACTCTGCGCTTTTCTTTCGAGTTGTGAATGTGATGTGCAGAGGTGCAACAAGCAAGCGAGCTAGCTGTTCGGCTGAAGGAAACGAGCCAACAGCACTTTTTCAAGTATTTGAAAAAAGTCGACCGACAGCAACTGCAGACTGCGCAACCCAAACTCGTAGCGTCGCGCAACGGTTTAAAAAATTGAAAAAAAGCAATTTGAAGTTTTCCCCTTCGAATTGAAGTGGACCGATAAAGTGGCGTTTGAAGTTTGGAGGCGAAATGTTGCGGCATAACCGGCGATCCGTGGCTTGTTTGTCTCGTGTTTTCGGCCAGGCTCCAACGTCAAATGCCACAATTTGCCTCTATTCCACCAGCAGCAGCACTGGCGTTTGTTTTAATTTTGATTCGTTTGTTGGGTAGGGTTTTAGTTGTTCAATTCATTTTGAGTTTCCACTTCCACGTCGACAACTGAGAATTGTCTGCAACCGTTCAGACAACCTCGGTGACAGAAGCGCCCGAGAAAGCGCCGATTCGTCCAGAGCCGCCGACGCAAACTGGCTTGACGGCGTCGCAGCGGCGTGGCACCGGCGGACGCAGCAGTTTCTCGGGCAACGTCGTCACCGTGTTTGGCGCAACCGGCCTGTGGGGATCGCATATTGTGAACAGATTAGGTTGGCAGATGTCGAGAGTCGAGATCAGTGTTGATTTGTGATTTTTGGTTTTGCGATTGTTTTGTCTTTCGACGAATTTGATTTGTCCCTTTTCCAGCGAAACAAGGCAATCAACTGGTGCTGCCGTACCGCTGCGATCCATATTTTATCAGGCATTTGAAGATCGTTGGTGATCTCGGTCAAATTTTGTTTTTCGTAAGTTGCCATGAGCATTGCAGAAGCTGGAAAAAACATTTTGTAGCGGGCATTCACCGGTTTGTTTCCCGATTTCAGCCGTTCGATTTGCGCGACGAAGACTCAATTAGAAAAGCCGTCAAGTACAGCAATGTCGTCGTGAATTTGATCGGACAGAACTTTGCGACACGGTACGGTATTCAGAAGGTCAAAACACATTTGCATTATTGAGCACATGAAAGAAATGCAGAGTGTTTTTCTAAGACAGCATTTGTTTCACAGCAACTTTTCATTCATGGAAGTCAACTGCCATGGCCCGGCGCGCATCGCAAAGATTTCGCGCGAGATGGGCGTCCGCAGATTCGTGCACGTGTCCGCGTTGAACGCTGAAACTGAGCCGCAGCAGTTCTACGTTCCCGGCGGCTCGGAATACCTGAGAAGCAAAGTAAAACTTCGGTTTTCGAATGCAACTTTCAACGTTTCACCGGTTGTGTTCACAGTAATAGACGGTTTTATTTTTTGAGGCCCATGGTGAACTGGCCGTGAAGGATGAGTTCCCATCGGCAACCATCGTTCGACCTGCGCCCGTCTACGGACTGAACGATCGATTCATGTTCTCGTATTTGTCTGCTGGTTGGTTGCTTTGTTTCTGTGACGTTCAATGAGCGTTTATGAGTAGCAACATTCGATGGTTTATTTTAAAGTACGAACAATGTGCATTCTTTCTGATTTTATTGCGTTTTATCACAGGTCGCGATCTTCAGTTTTTGCCGACCGGCCTGTACCGTGGCGGCAAAGCGACGTACAAGATGCCTGTGCATGTGAGTTCCGCTTTTGCCAACAAACGATACGTTTTTCTGTCATAGAAGTCGGTTCACACTCTCTGTTTCAGATGATTGATGTCAGCGCTGGCATCGGGCGCATCGTGGACGATGCTTCCTGGGACGGGCAGACCATTGAATTCGTCGGGTAATGATTGACTCCTTTGCCAGGCTCAAAAACTCGAATCTAAACAAGTTGTGGTTGCAGTTGGATCGGACTGTGCATTTTCAAATCAGATCAGATAAAAAAAGCTGAAAACATTTTGCTTGAGGAGCTGAGGCCAGTTTTATAAAACTTAGCAGTCCAATAGTGCTGCACCACTGAGCGCCTGAATAAATTCATGAGATAACAAATTTCAGTGTTCTTCATATTCCACATTGTTGAAATGGGTGTATGAAATTGATGAAAACACAGCAGACATTGATGAATCAGTTTGCCTGAAAAAACGGAACTGCGATGTTTCATGACATCATTCAAGAGCTCGGTGATGTAGGCTACAGTGGGCTTCACCGTGTAGCACTGCTGGGCTACTAAGCTTTTATAAAACTGGTCCATGGAACTGCTTGTACTGATGAGAGTGCAATCAAGTCAGTTCTCTGGTCGTCACTTTTGCAGTCCCTACTCGTACCTGCTATACGACATCGTTCGATGGATCCGCTTCATTTCTGGCCGTCTCATGCCGTTCATGTGCTATCACGGCTACGATCCGTGGACAAGGTGCCTTGCCTTTTTTGTTGGATTCTTTCTTGCTTCGCTCACTCTGAATCTCTCAACCGCGTTTTGTTGTTCAGTTTTGTCGCCAGCTACAACGAGCTGACCGCACGCTACATGCGCTGGGAGCCGCGGTTCACGTGGGAGACTTTGGAGCACACGGTGAAGTGTCTTGGAATTTTCTCTGTTAAAAATCTGACGTGTTTATCAATGAACTAACTGACGTCGTGAGTGTTTTTTTCAGGAATGCGTTTCCGATCGACTGAGTGGTGTGCCGATTTTGTCGGAGGTGATTGGTGCGCAGAACATGCACATCTTTGAATGGGCTGGTCGCCAGAAAGCGTGGGAGGTGTGTCGCGTTTGTCTCATTCACAGAAGCTAAACCAAGCACAGAAACATTGTACCGAAAAAGTGGTTCGTTAGCATTTGCAATTTCTGAATTTCAAAAGCAGCCAGCCAGCTGTTCGCCTATAGCGGCGTTCATGAAGCAGTATTTAGTGACGCGTAACTGTATTAAAATATAGCAACGCGGTCACTAAATAGTGCTTCGTGAATGCCCCTTATGAGTTACAGTTCGACTATTAAGTTTTGCAGCCGCACTAACTGAAACGCGCAAAACACGTTTGTGTGTTAGCAAACTGACTTTTTTACTGAACTTCACTGGTGATAACAGGAAAGTGTCGGCAACAAAGCGCCGTACAACTTCGAGACGGGCCTGGAGCCACCGCCGATGACCTATTACCCCCCGTTGTTGAAGGAGGGCGTCAAACAGTTGCCCGGACAGGTGGAACGTCCCATCACAACGACCGTGAAAGACTTCAAGAATTATACGCCTGTGTTTGTGTGAGATGGTTGCAGGTAGTTGCACAGAGTCTCAGACGGCAAACGCTGGATATGGTAAGGTGTAAAAAGACTGTGAGTGTGGCGTTTTATGGCTAACAGTTCTGACGATTGTAATTTGCTGTGTTAAAGTGGAGTTTGCTTAGTTTTTTTGACGTTTTTTATATGATGAGTCTTGAGTCCGTTTTATTGCGGTCAGAGCTCAAAACAACCTGGTGACCGTGTATTTTATGTGCTTATTTATTGTCAATAACAATTAGAAAAAAACAGCTATAGTCGCAAAAACGTTGAAATGCAATGCAAAGAAATTATTTCATTGCAAGATTCTTGAATGCAATTAAAAACAGATCGAATCGCATTGAGAGACTCGTTGATATGTGAAAAATTGAAATCGATGGAAAAGAAGAAAGAAAATATAAAATGTGCAGTTATTGGCTTTCATTGGCATACAAACGTCAGGCTTATGCGTCAACTGTAAACCATATGCTTTCTGTGTAATTGGGCATTTGAATATAGCATGCTGATCCGCTTCTTTCACAGGACCAATCAGTGCGCCCTTGCAAATCAGCTGATTGCCTGTGATTTACAGTCTGACTACAGACTATTTTTTCAGTGCAACGTTTCACATGTTCAGTTTTACCGCTGTCTTTTCAACGGAGTATCACGATTGCGTCAACACAACGGTGGCGTAGTGCACGGTAACGGGCAGGTAGTGACTAGGGTTGTGGAACTGCACGCGATAGGTGCCCGTACGTTTGCACTGCAGTCCGTCCTCCTCCGGCAGCTTCGATGTCGCCAATTTGTACAACGGCAACAGCGGCTCTGTAATTGTCTGAGCACTTTTCTGAGCGTTCGCATTCGTGATTTGGAACTTTTCGTCTGTTTACCTTGCGTTTCTTCGTTGCCAGCCGTCTGGTATGTGACCGAGAACTCGACCGAGCCTGGGCATCGCCATTGCCATAAAAGTGTCGCGTTCGCTGTGCTGATCTGAAAAGTGGCCAACGCAAGATTATAAGACTGACACTGTATGCACTTAATTTGAAGCACTGAAAAACTGGCGCGGACAACGACGCAGCTCCTACACAGCGTCCGTACCCGACCGAGCCCGCTCGATCGGCCAAATTGCGTCACTAGACTCACTGCTTGTCCCGCCTGTTGGGCGATGAACAACAACGACTGAGAAACTGGCGTCTTCAAGCACCAAGAAGCCGGCTACCAAAACCACGTCATAATAAAGCGCGTTTTGTAGCCGTTCTATTAGCCACGGCGTGTTCTCAGTGAGGCTTGAGCCAACCAAGGTCGCCCACTCGTCAGCCTGCTATACCAGAATGTCCTTGGCGTGTGTTTGCGTGCGCGAGATGTGCACCGTGGTGAGATCCTTGTCTTTGGGGAGTGCGCCCGTGAATCCGTGCCGTCGCCACGTGTCCCCGAGCTGGTAGTAGTCGGCTGGCTCGATCGGCCGTGGCACACGATTCGGCAGGCTGCCCGCGTAGCCGCCGACGCTCTCGAGACGGCCGCCGTAGACGCGCGGCAGCACGCTCGCATCCAGGTGCTCGGAAATGCAGTACGGCGAAACGGTGTTATTGGGATCAGTTGCGATCTGCTTTCTAGAAGCTGCGAGGCGACGCATATCACTGCCCAAAATCTGATAGTTCACTCGGCTATGAGCACAGCAATGACACTGTCGCACGCAAACGCACAAGCACGGATATGATATTACAGCAGCTCATGTGTGTGTGTGTGTGTGTGTGCGTGTATTTGCTGCGTTATAAATAACCGACTGTGTGGCGTCTTCAGGCTAGAACTTTGCTTACCACAAGTTGACGTGTGTTCTGGTCAACAAGCGTATAATACTCACCGAGCAGCTGTTCATATTTGCTGACAAACTGGAACTTTGTGTGATACTTCTTGTTGATCATCCATGAGATCACTTTCCACAGGGCGGACAGGCCGCATGGCGGGTTCACAATGAAAACCTGAAAGACAAACTTCAGTGTAATTTGGGAAACTGGAGAAAAACGGGAAAGTAAGCATTTGAACGTTGCACCTTCTGCAACAGCTCAGCGTAGTGTTCCTGCCACAGCACCGCACGCGACAGGAGCAGAGGGTTGATTGGTGACAGTGGATTGAACAACTCCAGCAGTCGTGTGCCGGCCATATCGTACACGCAGATGCCCTGAAAATCGGTTGATTTTGAAAGCTTCGGAGAAAAATCGACATTGAAACCGAACGAACCCCGGATGGGCGGCCCGTTTTTGCTTCCTGGTGCAGTATCCGTTGCAGAAAGTACTCGCAGGACGCATGGAACATGCCGACATAACGACTGCTGCGGATCACTTTGACGAACTGCAAAGAAACATCGAAATTTCAAAGTTGAACCAAGAACATGGAAATTTATTCCGATCAGGCTGCACTCAGCCAAAACCAGGTTTCAGCGTCAAGCTACAATCAGACTGTAAAAACATATGGAATTTGTGCGTTCTGGCATTTGACTCGTGCATGCTGATTGTCTGGATGGACCAATCAGTGAGCCTAATTCAAAAGCAGTCAATCAGATGATTTCCCATAATTCAGAGTTTGACTCAAGAGCATGATCTCACTTTTGACTGGTCACCGATGGCACACTCAAAGAACACAATCGAGTTGTCAATTGGGTTTGCCTCGTTTGCCTGACAGACGTTCAAGAACTGCATGCACTCGGCAACAACCGGCAGCTCTTGGAAGTCCGCCATGAACTGTTGCGGGTCATCGTAGCCTGCACGATAGAAACGTTTGCTGTGAAAATTTCAGATTTTATTGGTCATAATCGCTTGAAAAAGTCCCATTCTATTGCAACTCAGCAACATTGCAGTCATAATCACAGCCGCCGACTTGCTTGCTGCGTAATATGTATGAGCGCGTCTGGCGACTGTGTGCAACATTGAAACGTTGCAACACAGTGAACGGCTTTCAGACTAGCACTTTTAAAGAAGTCACAAGTGTGGAGCAAACTTGCCAGCGAGCCGGCGGTTTGCGATTTGCGCGCGAAACGCAGGGAGCAACGTGTCCAGCTGGCCGTTGTACGCTGTCCACCAGCGACGCACGTTGAAGTCAGTGTCCAGATCGCTCGGAATCTCACCTTTCATGCGCTCACGAATCAACCTGATTCCTTCCAATTCCTCGGTGCTCAGTTCGCTCATTTTCACAGGTTTTTGTTTATTCTACGTGCACATGCTTCTCTGATAGTGAATGACAAAGAAATTTATTTTGCAACAATGAAATGTTGTACTGAAAATCTGTCACCAAAGAAATCCATCAAGCTAACAAACAAGTTTGAACAGAAATAATTCGGATGTCTTTCAGGTGTTGTTAAACTCAAAAAAGCGCGCACGATGTGTGTAAAATTATAAACTTCATTTGTAAAACTCACTGATGCAACTAAAACCCAAGAAATACACATGTCGCAGTTGAACGCAATGTTTGAGAATAGAATAATCTAAATTTAACAATAATACACAGTGGTAACGAAATTGGAACGATGATCCTTTTTGGTCATATTTTTACAACAACAATGTGCAAGTTCCAATCGATGTGAGAGTGCATGCAGTTTTGTGAGCGGGTAAATATGAGAACGCACATAAAATCAAAATCGCAGTAAAATTCAACGATTCCCCTTGAACATAAGAACAGATGCAAGTTGCGCAAAATGGTGAAAAAATTGGCAATGCTACTACTGACGCAAAACTGGAAAAAATCTGCCACGTGTTTCACACTTGCACACTGTTTCACTGACGAAAACGTAATTCTTAGAAATCACAACAGAGTGTTGTTTGCCACCGAGTAATAAATTGAAATGCGAAAACAAGAAACTAGCTTCTGAATATGCGGTAATTAGCCCGAGCCCGAGTAAAAATGAGCACAAAAAATGCCTCTCGGAAATACTTAAGATACGCAAACGCCTTCTTCTCACCCATCAAACGTGACAACTTCGATGAACTGCGGCGTCGGCGTAGGCTCCGAGTGAATCAACTTCAGTGTGCCGTCGGTGTGGTTGACGCGAAAGCAGTCGATCGTGTCGCCCTCTTGCATGGCGACCAGCATCAGACTGCCGTGCACCGTGAAGTACCGCGGCACCGTCGTGCTCGTAGCAAAGTTGCCGACGTGCGACAACGCGCCCGTGGTGGCGTCGATCGAGTACGATGCGATGCTGCTCTTGGCACCTGGCGTCGAAAGTGACAGACGCTCAGCACATCCAACACCAAGCCACCGGAGTGTGGCCTTCGGGTTTCAGTGGGGCGGTATTGACGAGTGAAGAATGCAGCATTCTACGCGCGCTTGCCATTCACCAACCTCTGTTAGCAACGAACAACCATTTCGCGTCGTCTGAGCACGCCACGTGCGACACCGTCTGTGGGTGCGCCGTGTGCAGCGCAGGCACGTCGCCGAGAACGGTCGACACTGGCTGGCCAACCGGCTGCAGCTTTTTGCCATCAAACGCCAGCTGGACGACTTCACGAGAGAGCTCGCACGACAAGTACACCCACTTGCCGCCTGAAAAAGCGAACACCCTGACAAATAGGCGCTTTCACAAAACCTTTTTTTGACAAAATACAAATCTGCAGCAGTCAGAGCACCGACCAGGATGCAGTGCCACATGACGAGGGCCACTGCCGGCTGTCAGCTGCACGTGAGGCTGCTCAGTGTTCTCCACGCAGACGCCGTTGTCAACGTCAAAGTCAAACTTGTACAGTCTGTCCGCGCCAAGATCAGCAACCAGCAGCTTTTAGAGTATAAACGGGAGTGGTGGTAAGAAGAATGTTTTGTTTTTCTGAAATTATCAGATGAAAAAATATTTCAGCTTCTCGCATCGCGAAAACCAACTAACCTGTCCACTGATCGCGTGATAATCAGCGCAGTGCGCATGCGGGCCCTCTTGGCGATCAGGCTGTGCGTTGGAATGATAGGTGAACTGCTGATGAAACGATCGTTTCAATACTGATCCGTCAGCTCCTAGTTTGAAGACACAGAAGCTTCCCGACATGTAGTTGGCCAGTAACAGATTATCGCCCACTATACCCATGTAGCATGCGGATGTTCCAGCTGAAAGTCGCCAAAAATTAATGAGGTCTATTCGGTAAAAGGCATTACAAAAACGAAGCTGAAACCCTCAACTCTCAAGCATGACAATATACGCACTGGTGTCATAAGTGTCCACTTTCTGCGCTAGACCAGTCGCCCAGTCGTGCACCTTGAACACACTGAGTCCCTTGGTTGGATCGTCGTTTCGCTCGTTGCACGAGTAGACCGTGCGTTTGTCGCGCGAGACCACGAGGAACGTCGGCGAGCATTCTTCGATTGTGCTCAGTGTCTTCATTTTCACGCTTTCCTGGTCGTCTTCGAACGTCCAGATTGACCACCCACTGGCGTTGCCGGGCGCAATGCCCTCCACGTGCGTGCGCGCACCAACGACCAAGTATTTTTTCATGTTACTGAATGGGGTACACGGCATTGGCATAATATTGGAAAAGTCGCACACATGCTTTTCGGTAGACCGAATTTGGTATGGGCTTTTCACCTTCAATCAAGGTGGGGAACAGCAAGCAAGCGACAGTTTTACGCGCGTTTTTATCACCAGAAAAATCAGCAAAACGGGCAAGTGCAATGACAGACAACGACAGCACACTGTTTGCAATATTTTTAATATTGTGGCGTTTCAATGATCAATTTTTCAAACTTTTACTGTACAACTAGAAAAACAAGACAATTAACCGTTCAAACTGTCAGTTCTTAGAAGAAACTCTGAAGTCGGCTCCTTCACCAGTTAAGGTACGAACTGCAGACTAACAAGTTCAGCAAACAGAAGAAAAAAATGAAAAACCGTCACAGATTTCGAAAACACAAACACCGGTAAATTTTGTTAAAACGACCAACAGTAAGTAAACTGAGAAGAAGACAGATTCAACCAGTCAATACTGAGCGACCCAGTCAAGCAGCGTTGGCTCGCGAGCGACGTCCTTTCCCAGTTTCTTCTTTGCGTGCTCCTTTTTTCGTTTCTCCTGTTCTTGGCGCAGCTGGCTTGGTTTCTTTGAAACATCATAACGCATGCTGTCTGTTTTCTTCACTGGGCGATACCACTTGCGACTACGATCGGGCCCGTTCAAGTTTCGCGTGGAGTTTTCCTTGTGCACTCTGTCACCTGCCATCGATCCGTAGACCGAGCTTCGTTCATCCGTCAACTCGGCCGACGTGCCGTCGTTGCACTGCACGTACGCAAAGATGTGCTGCGGCTGGCTTTCGGAAGCGTCCGTGGAATTGGTCGTTTTCGTCGGTTGATTGCTGTCGGTTTGCACTTCTTCGGATGTCTCTCTTTCCCCGTTTTCATCCCGTTTCTTCCCCCGTTTTTCCTTCTTCGCACCCGTCATCCAGCCTTTGAGAAATCCCGTACCCGTGCGCCTTTTCGTTTCCTTCGGCTCTTTTGTAACGTGAGAGGTTATTTTTTGTGTTTCATCTTTTAGTGGGTATTGGTGAACAACTTCGACCGATGTTTCATGGAGCGTTTTTAGGTGGGGCACGTCATTCTCCGAGGCCAGTCGCTGAACCTCAATCACTCTGTCGCCGGAATGAATTTCAAAATGCCGCTTTTCTTTTTTCTTCTTTTCGGATGAATTCCTGTTTGATTTTCGTTGCGAATCGGGCACATCTCCCGTTCGTTCCCGTTCCGGTGAGGTTGCCGGTTTGTTATCATTCGTGCCTTTTTCCTTCTCGTTGCTTTCCAAAACGTCTTCAGAGTTTTCCGCTTTCCAACTGCCACCGAAACGGCCAACAACAGCTTTCGAAAAGCCCGCAATTCGTGTGACCGCTTTGCCTACCGCCGACGACGTCTTGCTTTTCAGAGTTGACTTGTCACGCATTTTCGCGGTGTCTTCTCGCGTGTTTGTAATGCGTTCCCGAGTTTCGTCAGCTTGCTTCTCTTTCTGAGCGGCGTCCTGTGTTCCGCCGTGTATTTCAAAATGTTCCTTGCCACGGCGTCGTCGTCGGTGACTCAGTCGGCGGCGCACGCTGCCCAACCTTCGGAAGGCTGAAGAATCCGGTTTCAATTTGCGAGTCTTCTGTTGAGCTACGTCCGCGTCATTTTGAGCCGATTTTCGTTCTCGACGAGTGAAAATGAACGAAAACATGCCGTTCGATTTCAGTTTCTGTTGGTCCTTCTTGGTCGCTTCAATGATCGGCTGCTCTTTCTGTCGTTCTTCACGTTCCAGTCGCTCCAGAACACTGTTCAGACATTCATTTATTTCGCGTTGATCACTTTCATCGCTGGCATGGTCTTGTTTCGGAGTCGCTGTTTTAGCGGAGGTTGGTGGGGAAGTCGCTTTTGAGCTTGATTCGGTTTCTTTGACGGCTGTTTCGCAGTTATTCCTCAAATCGTTGTCACGCTTCGTGTCTGCGGATTTTGGAGTCACTGATGCACGGTCAGGTTCGCCCTGGTCAACTTCGTAGCGACGCCTTGCTGGGGTGTGCCGATGGCCACGCTCCCCAAGTAGTGCCATTCGTTTTGGAGTTGTGCTGGGGTGTGAAGAAACTGGGTAAAATGGGCATAAATGTAAACATGACATTTTTAAAGTAAAATAAAGCTCGAGTAAGCCACTAAAAGGTGGCATTTCAGAATTGCTTACTTTTGCTGTTGATGTGTGAACTTTTCATTGTGAACATCTGGACGCTTGGCTTCCACCGGCTGCTTTATTGGCTCAACGTGTTCCTGCTGAAACGACACAAATGAAATCACGCACAGAAAACGAACAAAAAGAGAATAACAAAATGCAACACAACACAAGTTTTTGCAGAAATTCGCAGAAACGTTAGAGTAAGTTTTTACTAAGAAAGGAAAATGAAACTGGAGTCTCGTGAACTGCCAGCACATTCTAACGCCAACCTCAGCCTCCCGTTTCTGACGTCGTCGTCCGCTGCGTCTCTTGAACGACCGCCTGCCGCTGTTGCTCCTGCGAAACGTGCCATTCGCGCTCGACTGTTCCTTCGTTGCGTTCGGTTTCGTTTGAATTGTATCGAACCCGCCTGCGTGAATCTCGAATTTTCGATTTTGAATGCGAACCATTTTTCGACCGATCTGGACCGTCCACCTCCAGTGGCAGGTTCAATGAATCTAAAAACAGGGTAGAAAATACTACGCGTAATCACGAAACACACCAAACTGGGGCAGTTGCAAAAAAGATCACTAGTCCAGTGGTCCACTGAGCACCGGAATGAAATCGGGAAACATGACAGCTCCGTCTGTCTTCACGCAGACCTGCCAATGTCTTTCGTTCAACGTGATTTGAGCAAATTGAAATGTGTTCTCCCACGAATTTAATCAGCCCTTCAGTGGTGTAGCACTATTAAACTTTTATAAAACCGGCCCGAGGTTTTGTTAAATGGCAGTTTTTTTCAACATTTATCGTACAAAATTTTTACAAGTTTTGCGTGGCTAATGCATGCACAAGCCAACGCCAATGCATGTCGGAAAAACTGCGGAAAGCAAAAAGCACACATACATACTCGTATAAACGTTTTGTTTATTTTCTTTTCACCGTACGTGATTTAAAAACTGAAGGAAACCGGTTATGCATTCATTTTCGGCACCTACCTGCCCATGGTCAGTGCGTCGCTGCACAGCCTGCTAAGTTCAATGTCGGAAGTTGATTGAACGTTTTCGTTATCTTGTTGAATGATCTTCTTTCAACCTTTCCTTCAAGGCGATTAAAGCGAAAATCTTTTTTTTTACCACCGACAACTTTGGAGGGTCTGGGGACTTGATCGTTTCGGCGTCGCGTACCTTTTCTGTGTTCAGGTTCACAGTTACTTTCCGTTTTTTGCTAAATCGATAACAATTTCGTGTTTGGAAGTATGTTGCTGCAGACTGCGGCAGTCGGGATCGGTTTTTGACTGTTATTCACTTTCAATGGATCCCCACAATGCTCGAATTACAATCTAACTTTATTCCACATCAACACAAAGCTTTTTTTGAAAACAGTGACAATTTTCAAGAGTGCAAAAGTTACAGTATAAAGATGAAAAAAGGATAAGCTTGATAAAATTGTGCAAGTGTCTGCAAAATTATAGAAACGCGAAACAAAAACGGCTACTATACCAAGGTACAAGAACTACTGGAATAGACATACAACGCAATTATAAGTAAAATCACCTGATTACTAATACTTTCCAAAAAAACGACAGAAAACGTGCTAATGCTAAAACGACGGTGCTATAACAACAAGAAAGCCAGCATAACCAACATGACAAAGAACGTCCACAAAATACACCATAGTCAAGCTAAGCAAGAAGACAAACTAATTTGAAATGCTGAAATACCGGCTGCCCGGTAAAGTAAAATAAAAACAAACCAAAGAATACGAAACTACACTTTTCTGACAAAGTAGACAAAGGACTTCACAAAACGGCGGAATCCTAAACAAAAAGCATGTCAACCTAGTTGCAAGAATTTAGTTGCTTTCAGAAACTTGAAACAAAATTAAAAGTTCCACATTATTAGGATCATTCAAAGTCAAAAAGAAACGGCTGTGGAATTTGACAATTAAGAAGAAGTAATATATCAACGTGAACAAGGGGCAACACAATTTAGTTGCTTACAGGATCTTGAAACAAAATCAAAAGTTCTACATCATTAGGATCATTCAAAGAACAAATAAACTGTTGTGGAAACCTAAAATTAAAGAAGAATCAACATACCGTATGTTTAAAGAATAACAGCTTAGTTGGAATAACAGAAACAAAGCAAAATTTCCACACCACTAGGCTCATTGTTCGCTAGTAATAAGTCTCCTTGTACACCCAACCGCCCGGATTACGACGCAGCAAGAAACGACGAATTTCATCATAGACGAAGATCAAAATGCTGAACGGCAATGCAGGGAACCACCAGGAGAAGCTGAAAAAAGCACAAAACAATTTGATCACACACACAAAACAAAAGGATGAGGGAACCAAAAAAGCACTCACCGCAGACCGTACATGCGCAAGCCGTTGTCCAAGCCCGGGCAGTACGCCATGAACGCAGCCAGACATGTCTCAAACACGAGACCGAAGTTCAGCGTCCAGTTGCTGAAAAAATAGAAAATTAATAAAACTAACAGAAACGGAGTTCCCGTTCTTATCTACCAAATATTCCGTTTCAAAACTATTTCGCACTGCACAGAATGGCATTCAATACAATCAATTCATTCATTCCAACACATTGCACAGAATGCAATTCACCAGCAGCCAGCCAAACACACACACAACCCCAAAAAGCCAGTCCCCGCCTGATCGTTCAGTGGCGCAGCACACGAAATGCCACTGACAATATCGACTGGCTTGCTCGGCAAATTTTAGCACCACGGAACGCACACGTAAAGCGGCCAAGCCAGCGAGCAGCATAGCTTTCATAAAACGTCACTCTGCTGCAGCAGCCGCAGCTGGCAGCGCACTGACTGGGCAAAGCGCTTTCGCATTGACAGGCAGGGGCATAAACGTTGCGTTGTGCGCGGCTGGCCTGGCTGTGCTTGTGAACGCAGCTCATGGCGCACCGGACTAAGGCTAGAACTCAGGCGGACTCACATACGCGCCTAGTGTGGAGACCAGACGCAGACAAGCGCAATGCACTCGGCACAGCATAACAACAATGAACGTGTAGCAACACGCAGTCAGCTGCGTTCGGTGTGCGCGTCATTTCAGATCGATGAAAGACGTGTCATAAACAACAAAACTTGGTAAACTGTGCGGTTACCTCATGCCCTGTTGAATGAGCGAATTGCGGCGTGTCTTGCAGATCATCAGATCGGCCCACTGCACGATGACAATCGAGGCAAAGAACGCGGTGTGACACGTGTACTCGAGCACTTTGCGGTTGGCGTACGTCTGCAAGAGGCGACGCAAAGAAGTTGCATATTGCCAGCAAAAACGGTTATTTTATTTCCCATGTCATCCCTAGTTTAAAACACAGATCGGCAATGATTTTACATTGAAAATGTAAAACATTTTTCAATCAAGCCCATGACTGAGCGTTTGATGTTGCAAAAAATTAAATCTATGTTCATTTTGATATTCGGACCTCAGTTGGTAACAATTTTTCCGCATACACTGTGCTCAGTAGCAGAACTGGTTGTTGTTAGATCGATCACAGGCCCGAATGCAACACCTTATGACATCTCAACATGTACTGCCAGCGAAACATCAGCGCCAAACGGCACCGAAATGTGAGACCGCAAAAAAACAAAAATAAAACGCACGATACACTTCCGTTACAATTACAACTAATTTTTGGCCATTCTGTTTTCAATCCGACGCCGTCACGAAAGAGAGCACAAGCGCCGTTCACCGACCCACTGCTGCCCGTAGCTGTCCTCCAGGTCATTCACAGCGCGACTGTCCCACTGCGCACGCAGCCCCATCAGAATCGACGGCCGGAATCCGTTCTCAGCCAGGATCACCGCGTACGTGTAGAAGCCGGCGGACGCTTGGATCATGCCGATTTGACCGTAGGCAACCGAGATCAGACTGCAGTAGAAGCATTTCGGTTTTCGAGTTCTTGCGTTTTCCTTGCGAGATCTAAGAAAACAAAAAAACTATTTTGTTTGGAAATTTTGCGCCGACCGTTCATTGACGAGCTTGTCGTGCAGCGGGTCGCGCGGGCGTCGCTTCATGATGTCCGCTTCCGCCTCCTCGTACGCGAGCGAGATCGCGGGCCACTGGAAAAACAAATTTTGTGTCATGCCAGCTGATTGGCTTTTTATTTTGAAATCGGCTCACTGAATGGTCCTGTCCTCACTGAATCGCAGCCAATCAGCATTCCGATTCAAATCACGCAATGCACAAATTACTCATGTTTTACAGTAGACTGGTCCATTTGACCAGCACTGAAACCATAATCTGTGAATTTTCCAAATAGTTTTCCAAATACCAAGTCGGTGCCGAGATCGATGCAGAGGATCGTGACGACGCCAAGCGGCAACGGAATGTCCAACAGAATGAACATCAAGAACGGACTGATCTCGGGAATGTTCGATGTCAGCGTGTACGCGATCGATTTCTTCAGATTGTCGAAAATCAGACGGCCTGAACAACAAAAAACAAGCTTTTCCTTGAAAATGTCATTTGAAACATCACAATTGCAAAGTGTGTCAGGGACTCACGGACCTTCTTCAACGCCGGTCACAATGGACGCGAAGTTGTCGTCGAGCAGTATCATGTCAGCCGCCTGTTTCGAAACGTCACTTCCAGCGATGCCCATGGCAACACCTGCAAAATGGGCACCGGCCAACAAATCAATTGGAAACTAATCAAGTTTATGTTTCTTAATTGATTGAAGCTGAACATCAAAACATCAAAGCCAAACAGCAAAGTTTGTTTTGAGTGCATGCGCCACTTGCAAATCAAGGTGTATTGCCCCGCAACACCGCTGCCGCCCACATGACCAACCAATGTCAGCCTTCTTCAACGCGGGCGAGTCGTTCACGCCGTCTCCGGTGACGGCCACGATCTGTCCCTGCCGCTGGCAGCCCTCTACGATGATCAGCTTCTGCGTCGGCGACGTGCGTGCGAACACAATCTCGCTGTGCAGCGCGAGCACTTCGTCCAGTTGCTCTTGCGAGTAGTCGCGCAGGTCCGTGCCGTGCACCACGCATGCGCGCGCGTCTCTGAACAAACAGCGAACACAGTTGATTGAATCGGAATGTTGTACAGTCTGAACCTGAACATCATCGTTTCATGTTCTAGAAACGGAATCCCTAGAACAGAATTTTCCGGTTTCTATTGATTGAGCCACATGAAGAGTATATTTCACAACCGACCGCGGGTTGACCTCCTCCACAGGCACGTTCTCGCGCATGGCAATGTCCTCGACGGTCTCACTGCCCTCCGAGATGATGCCGACCGATTTCGCAATCGCCTTCGCCGTGATCGGGTGGTCGCCAGTCACCATGATCACCTGAAAAATGTTGCTTCTGTAAATTTTATAAACTGGGTGGTTTAGTTTGATTTGCATATATTATATTCGTGCTGAGATTTGCTATTCTGCATCTCTGATGTTGGTCAGAAGACTGCCGACAACTCAGTTGACCTCTTGCCTAAATCGATGCGTGTAGCCAATCAAAGTCGCCAAACTTGCCTTGATGCCAGCGGAGCGACATTTGCTGACGGCGTCCGGCACGGCGGCACGCGGCGGATCGATCATCGACATGAGACCGACGAAACGAAGGTCGTCCAACGGGAAATTCGGGTCGTCCGTGTCGAACGGGTAGTTCTTCGGGAACTTGCTGTGCGGCAGCTGCACCAACGAACACCACTCTATCATCGTTTCTTATTTATTAGTTCAATGAAGCTTTTGACTCAACGAATGCACTGAAACGAATACATGAAGTCCGCTGATCAGTTTTTATGGTTGACTGGACGATACAAAACTTCGAAGTGACCCAGCAGACAGTCTCTTACGCGGTTTTCACTTGCCGCACAAAACTAAGTCACGTTTACGTAACATGTTTACTGTTTACGAAGACCACATCAATATCTCTCTCACCTTGAAATCGCAGAACCCGAGCACTCGCTCTCCCAGGCCGCCCAGTTCGAGATATGCCGTGTTGAACTCGTCCTTGCGCTGCTGCGTCAGTGGCAACTCTTCGCCGTTGATCAGGATCGTGGCACAGCGGTCAAGGATGCGCTCGGGGGCACCCTTCATCACGAGCAACAGGTCCTCGTCTGACTGGTCCTCTGTTTCGTGGATGGACACCTGTGAATTTAGAGAGTCGTCGTCAACGTTACGTTATTACATATTTTTTAAATTGGAAAGTTGCATCTTGAGCCTGAAAAGTTGAACATTGAATCATAGGCGATCAGCAGATTCATTGGCTGTTTTTGAATTTGGCTAACTGATTGTCCAATCACCAAGCCAGATTCACATGCCGTCCATGTATACTGAAACGGCCAATCAGCGGACAAGGTTTTTTCATATGCAGCTAATCTGTTTCATCTACAATCCTTCTCACCTGATACTTGTTGGTGGAATTGAACGGTATCTCGACGAGTTTCTTGTGTTTCGCGCGGTAACTCTGCACGTTGCCGACCGACAGCTCAACGCATTTCAACAGGGCAGACTCCGACGCGTCGCCGGTGCATTCGCGCTTCAAGATTGGCACGTCGCCCTGAAAATCAGGCAAACACAAAAAATGAAGAGTGGTTTCAGAATGAAAAACCACCACGAAACCAAATCTTGAATACGTCTATCAGCATGACACTGAAAAAAACGAAGTGCCACTTTGTACAATCCATTTGTCAGACCAGACCTGTCCCGGTTTGAATTCGGCTCGATTGCAGAGCGCTGCGATGCGCGCCAACGCCTTCCACCCAACGTCGTCCTTGTTGTACTCGGCGGCAGCCTGGTCCTCGCTCGTGTCTGCCTCGACGATTTGACCGTTGTACCTGAAGTCACAGGTTACATCATATTTCCCATGATGAAAAATTGCAAACAACTTCGAGAAAAGATCACAATCACAAATGCAGCCAGTCTTGAACGCACCACATGTGTGCCACGGTCATTCGGTTCTGCGTCAGTGTGCCGGTTTTATCGGAGCAAATCGTCGACGTCGATCCGAGTGTCTCGACAGCCTCCAAGTTCTTCACCAAGCAGTTCTTGCTCGCCATGCGCTTTGCAGTCAGCGTCAGACACACCTGGAACAATACGCACAATTTCTATTCCTGCTTCACTTCGTGATAGCAAGATCTAAATTCTGAATCCTGAACGCAAAAGAATCCTCAATGCTGACGGCTGATGTGCTGCATCAGCGCTTACAAGCAGGCAACTCACAACTGACCATCATGCACATTATTATGCAAAAAACAGGAATAACTGCAAGACTGCAACCATTGAACCTTTGGGTTTCGAGGAAAGATACGAACAGCATGTAGTGCATAAATCAAGCATCAATTAAAATCAAGTGACGAACTCCACAGAGCGGTCGCTCAAATCCATGCCATGCCATGCGAACACAATCAACATCACCAGCCTACCGTCACAGTGGCGATGAGTCCCTCCGGCACGTTGGCGACGATGATGCCAATCAGGAAGACAACCGCGTTCAGCCAGTGGTAGCCGAGGATGAAGGCGATGATGAAGAACGAGACGCCCAGGAACACGGCGACGCCCGTGATGATGTGGATGAAGTGCGCGATCTCCTTGGCGATCGGGGTGTCGCCGGTGTCGAGGCCGCTCGCCAAATGTGCAATGCGACCCATCACCGTGTTGTCTCCGGTGAAGATCACAACACCTGCAAGTACGCATCGCATCGTGTACGAGTGCTGTGATCGACAAAAGTGACACGGAGTTTTTCGTTGCGAAAAAAACGTGAACAAATCAGTAATTAGCCAAAAGCACTATTTTACTGTTTTTTTTGGATTTTTAAACTACAGTCGAACTCAATAAAATGTGGAATCAGCTGATTGGTCGGCCGAGGGGAGGCTGCTCACACTCCGCACCCTTCTTTTTTCGTGGATCTGGATTCTATTGAATCGTGTTTCTTTTGAATGAGTGTGAATTTCCAGCACCATTTTCATGCTAAAAATAAACTCAAAGGGTTGGAGAACTGCGAAATTCAATTTTTTTATTCAACAGCTCAAAATGCATTTTTTACTGACGACGACGACGACGACGACGACGTCGCTTAATTTTTACGTGCGAACTGAAAGACAAAAGCCTGAAATGAGTGCGCTGTGTAGCCAGCTGAAGGGGGTTTCATTCCTAGCTGACCGATCGACATGCGTCCGCAATTAAAAAAAAATGCGTTCCGACTTCGCGGACGACGACGACACGACGACGACTTTGCTTTCATTTGTCAATTTTTTCGTTTTCAAGTGGTTTTTGGTAAGCTGCTGTGTTCATTTACTTGGTGCACGCAGCAAACCATGCACAGCGCACTCCTTTCAGGCTTTTATTTTTCAGTCCACACGCAAAAATTAAGCGACGACGTCGTCGTCGTCATTAAACAAAAAATACATTTTGAGTTGAGCTGTGGAATAAAAATTTTCTAAATTTCGCGGTCTCTAACCTTTGAGTTTATTTTTAGCACAAAATTGGTGCTGGAAATTCATAAAAACACGTTTCAATAAAATCCAAATCCACGGAAAAAGAACGGGGCGGAGTGTGAGCAGCCTCCGCTCGGCCGACCAATCAGCTGATTCCACATTTTAGTGAGTTCGACTGTACTTTGAATAGCAGAAAAAAATTTATCATTATTCGCTTTTGGACACGTTGTATTTGTGATAAACTTGAAACATTACACCTGAAAAAGTGCAGATTCGTCAACCCACTGGCTAAAAAATCTTCCTGCCTCAACTGCATCAAATGTTCAAGCTCAACTGCGGAGCATTTTGAAAGCAAGCAATCAGTCTCAGCGAGTCGTATGATCCAATACCCCCACACCTTTTGCGGAGCCTTCCACAGCGTTGGTCGAGAAGAATGCGAGATTGCGGGTTTCCAGTGGGTTTTCGCTGGTGCACTCCGGCGAACGAGACTGGGGCTCAGACTCACCGGTCAGCGAGCTGTTGTCCACCTGGAAATGAGTGGTGAGCAAGTTACGATTTAAGGAGAATCCGAGAATGAAAACTACAAAAATTCTGGAAATTAAGATTTTACAAAAACAACGTTTCAAGAGCAACAGGTTCACCTTCATGCCATGCGCCTCCAGGATGCGAATGTCGGCTGGCACCCGATCGCCGCCCTTCACCTCGACGATGTCACCAACGACCAGGTCCTCGGCACGCACCTCACGTTTCTCGTTGTCGCGGAACACGCGCGCGTACTGAAACAGAACGTTTTGCAATTCAAGCATGACTGTTGACATTCGCGAAAAAAACACAAAAAATCGTGTTTAGTTCGACTCACTTGTGGCACCATTTCCTTGAACGACTCCATGATCTTGGAGGATTTCGCCTCTTGGAAATACTGAAAGCAGCCGGTGATGATGACGACTGCGGCCAGCACAATGCCAAGGTACAGCTGAACAAGCAATAAGGAGTAAAGTTGGGAAATTGAAATGCACCAACAGAACAGTTGACAGAGTCGGTAGAATGCGACTAGTAAACACCAGCAAACATTGACGTCCAGTTCGATAGACGCCGGCAACATAAACAATCAGACTGCAAGCAACCGGTTGCCGGTGACACACAGTGAAATACAGTCACATACAGCAACCGCTCGTGAAAAAGCTTGCGACTTCCAGTGGGATGCGCGATTCGAGCCCATGTATTCGGTGCGGTGACACAAACAAATCACGTGCCAGTGATGTTGCAACAGAGTGGCAACAAACAAGTGCGCAACAACACAACACTGCACCACTGACGTTATCCTTCGACGGTCGCTCCACCGATATCACATCGACCGTGTACGCGATGAAGCACAGCACAGAGCCGATCCAGAGCAACATGGCGAAGCCTCCGAACAGATTCTTGCAGAACTTCACCCACTCGGGCGTCTTCTTCGGCGGCGTCAGCGCGTTCGGCCCGTCGCGCGCCAGGCGAATCTGCGCCTCGCGGCTTGTCAGACCCTGCAAGCGAAGTCGATTTCTGAATGACGATTGATTGAGTCAGTTTTCGCAAAAAACAATCCATAACGAACGTACCACGTCCATTTTCACGTCGATTCGTTGGCTGAGCTCATCGATCGGAATCTGATGTTCGTCCTGTAAGAGCACAAAGTTTGCTGACCAGTGTTCCAATGATAGCACTGAACACAACGGCCAACCGCCGCCCCGCCACTCACGATCGTCATCTCCTTCTTCAGGTCGTCGATGTCCTTCTTCTTCTGCGCCTTCGTCTGTTTCGGCTTCTTGCCGCCGGCGGCCGGCGGCGCGTCGTTCTGCGCCATCTCGGGTGCGGCCTTCGGCGGCGGCGGCTTCTGCGGCGACGGTGGCGCGGGCGGCGCGGCCTGCGGTTTCACGCGTTGCTCCGACGGGCGTACGGGCGACGAAGCGGCCTCCGGCTTCTCTTCGATCGTTGGACTTTGCGTGGCGCCAGCGGACGGCGGGGGACGCGGCGACGGCGGATTGACGGCGTTCGTGCTGCTGTTGAGACCGGTGGCGACGCGGTACGACTCCGTGCGACCGGCTTGCTGAATGGTGAGGAAGTGGACAAACGGTGACTTGGTTGCATTTGAAATTTGAACTGGCTGCTTGACTGATTCGAAATAGAACCCTCAGGGGAACCAGCTGATTGGCTGCCTTGAGTTTGATGAGTCGTCATTGAACGGTTTAAAAACAACCAACCAGCTCGGTGCAGCCAATCAGCGTGCCAGATTCAAGCGCTCTAATATAATTCACAAATTACAGTTTTACTGCTTGTGATTACAATATTACACATACAAATAGAAACAGTTTGAAAGAGCAACAAACACGACTCTCGGTACTGAAATATAAACGGTTGCAGCAATGAAAGCAGACAACGAAAGCGAGCAATGATCAGCAAACCGAAACATCAACAAAGACAGTTACCGTGTGAAGGTAGCGGTGCTTGGAATTGAAAGGAAACCGCTTTTTATGCGTTGAGCACTGAGACTGATGTGGAAAATAAAATATGCAGCAAGTGAAACGAAAATTTAGTTTTATTTGCTCAGACACAACCTACCAAAGTGCCGCTATGCTACGTGCCTTCTGATATATGCGATGTGAAAACCGCACATATCATTGGTGTACAGTCTCAGAACTAGACGAAACAAACTCGAGACGAAAACACTCATGGGGTTTGTCGTTTGTGATAGAAAAATAAAGAAATCGAGACTCAGTTTAAAAAAGTTCAGATCAGATTCGATATCAACTTGACAAAATCTGTGAAGAAATCGCCAAAAAACGAGTTCTATCACACCAGCCCAGAGACTAGCAAACTAGCATAGTAAGTAAAAATACAAGGATTTAATGATTAAAAAATGCGGTATGAACTCCAAAATATTACAAAATGTCAGTGATAGATAGTACACCAAACAACAGCATCAAGCGAAACTGCAAAAATAAAAAATTACGTGATGTGCAAAACTTGGGCACAGCACAGATAAGTGCAACGACTGATAAAACAGTTCTTGCAACACACATAAATGTTGTGATGTGTATGTGGAGTTAATACGTGTGTTTTTATCAAGGACACTGTTTTCCATCGTAAACAGGTTTCCAATCATTACAATTTATACTTGTTCGGGACAATTTTTACACTACATCCTTTGGTTGCGTTTTGATGCTTTGTCGAAGTTTATGTTTTTGGTTTTTAAAGAAAATATACATTGAAATGGCTAGCCGCGAATTTGACGTCTTGGAAACTTGGTAAGACTAAAAATAGCAAAGGAAACACATCGCTGAGGCTGAGGTAAGTGAATTTATTTTCAATTTGCAGCATACATACTTCAAAGACTGACTAGTTGAAAAGGACAAAACAAGTCGAAGTAAGGTTAAGGACGATCAGAATAGGTAACCTGCTGTGAGCGAAGTTCACTGACAACCAGAAGTAACCAGGCAACCGACATTATCAATTAGATTTGCCTGGATCTCACTGGATTAGATTAACAGACAGAATATCATGTGACTGAAAATTCCTATTACCTCCCTAGTCCCTGGTCCTACTCAGCACGCAATAGATTTGAGAGTTATCGAGCAGTATTGCACTATTGCACTGAATAAAAAACTTACACTTGAAATTTCAAGCAAATCAACACCACAAACACTTGCTGGCAACTTCGTTTCTTTCAACTAAGAACAATGGTATTAGACCGAAAAGTCAACTTCAACAAAAATAGCGCTAAAGTGCTAAATGGTATCTATCTATTACTACTAAATTTACAATTTGTCTGTCTGTCTGTCTGTCCGTCACACTTTTGAATTGGCGCCCATTTTTTGTTATTTTTGCCATTTAAGAAAGCTTCATCTCAATCTCAATCTTTATCTATTTTTGATATCACTTGAAATTGTTTAAACAAAGCGCCGCTCTTCATAGCTGAAAGTCATCATGATACTACTCTTTTCAAATTGATACTCCATGGTTATGAGCGATAATTTCAACGTAACGCACGATGGGCAAACGGCAATTGTTGCTGCTCATGTCTTTCAAAAAAGTTAGTTTTTAGTTGGGTCGCTATGGTATTTATATTTACCATTCATTCCCACTTTGCAAAAGGCTTGGGTTGTGTTAGAGTAAACGGGTAAAAGGAACAATTACTGTAAAACGAGACTTAAAAACGTCACTTTTTTGTTTCTGCTATTCAATTTCATTTTACAAGAAAGGCTTGGCTTATGTTAAGGTAAGCGGGTAAAAGAAGCATTACCTTTTTGAAACGGGTAATTGAAAAACGTTGTTGTTTTTATTTTTACTTCACTTACAAAAAGGCTTGACTTAGGTTAGGGTGAACAGGCAAAAATAGCAAAATTATAAACTTCGCATTTTCACTTTGCAAAAAAGGCTTGGCTTAGGTAAACGGGTAAAAGAAGCATTAGCTTTTTAAGACGGGTAATTGAAAAAAACGTTAATTTTTATACTGTATTCTGTTTTACTTCACTTACAAAAAGGCTTGACTTAGGTTAGGGTGAACAGGTAAAAATAGCAAAATCATAAACTTCGCATTTTCACTTTACAAAAAAAGGCTTCGCTTATGTTAGGGTAAACGGGTAAAAGAAGCATTACCTTTTAAAAAGGGTAATTGAAAAAACGTTAATTTTTATACTTTTTATTCAATCTTACTTCGCTTACAAAAAAGGCTTGACTTAGGTTAGGGTGAACGGGTAAAAATAGCAAAATCATAAACTTCGCATTTTCACTTTACAAAAAGGTTTCGCTTACGTTAGGATAAACGGGTAAAAGAAGCATTAGCTTTTTAAAACGGGTAATTGAAAAAACGTTAATTTTTATACTGTATTCTGTTTTACTTCACTTACAAAAAGGCTTGACTTAGGTTAGGGTGAACGGGTAAAAATAGCAAAATCATAAACTTCGCATTTTCGCTTTACAAAAAGGCTTTGCTTATGTTAGGGTAAACGGGTAAAAGAAGCATTAGCTTTTTAAAACGGGTAATTGAAAAAAACCGTTAATTTTTATATTTTTTATTCAATTTTACTTCATTTGCAAAAAGGCTTGACTTAGGTTAGGGTGAACGGGTAAAAATAGCAAAATCATAAACTTCGCATTTTCGCTTTACAAAAAGGTTTTGCTTATGTTAGGGTAAACGGGTAAAAGAAGCATTAGCTTTTTAAAACGGGTAATTGAAAAAACGTTAATTTTTATACTTTTTATTCAATCTTACTTCACTTGCAAAAAGGCTTGACTTAGGTTAGGGTGAACGGGTAAAAATAGCAAAATCATAAACTTCGCATTTTCACATTACAAAAAGGCTTCGCTTATGTTAGGATAAACGGGTAAAGGAAGCATTAGCTTTTTAAAACGGGTAATTGAAAAAAAACGTTAATTTTTATACTTTCTATTCAGTTTTACTTCACTTACAAAAAGGCTTGACTTAGGTTAGGGTGAAAGGGTAGAAATAGCAAAATCATAAACTTCGCATTTTCACTTTACAAAAAGGCTTGGCTTAGGTAAACGGGTAAAAAAAGCATTAGCTTTTTAAAAAGGGTAAATGTAAAAAACGTTAGTTTTTATTTTTTTATTCAATTTTACTTCACTTACAAAAAGGCTTGCCTTCGGTTAGAGTAAACGGGTAAAAAAAGCAAAAACATAAACTTCGCATTTTTAATTTATTAAAATACATTAAAAAATATTGTATTGTAGGCGACATCACGGCAGCACAAGGTAAATTTTTCTTCAGGGTTCGGTAAATTCCGTAAACGTTACTGTTTTTTCTTTCTAAGTCAATGCCACTTCACCAAAAAGGCTTGGCATTGATTAAGCCACATACGCTCGGGTCAATAGGCTAGTCTACTATACTAAAATAATACTTTGTCTGTCTGTCTGTCTGTCTGTCTGTCCGTCCAACTTTTTGCTATTTAAGGTAGCGAGATCAAAATGGTGCTATCACTTTTTAACAATTCTTCTATGCGAATCACTTTCTTTCTTTTGGTGTTCAACAACGAGTCATCATGATTCCTTCAGTTCTGTCATCAACGTTCCGTCGCAATGGTCAGGTTGGTTGGTGGTGAGATAGCACCAAACAAACAGCAGTTTTTACAACATTTTAACTAAAATTCTGGAATACAAATTTGCAAATTTGAAACAGTAGAAACTGAAATCATATTGTTTAAAAAACATTTTTGTGCAAAAGCGGGCTTACTATAAAAAAACACAAATGGGATTGTGCAAATAAACGGGTATCGATTCCGGCCAGTTCTGTAAGATAAAAAATAAACGGGCCTCTTTGGGTCAAACTGAGCGACTTTGAAAAATGAAATTGTCAAACAATCAAGTCACGTTTGAACAATTTCAGTCAACCAGAAAAAAATCTAACGGGAACGACTTACCTTTAAACAAAATGAAACAGGTCATGAAGATCGATTGTGAGAGCACTAAACAAACAGCAGTTTTTCCAAGATTTTAACTACAATTCTGTGACTTTCAAAAAGCAAACTTGTGGTGAACAAATTTGCAATATTAAAACAGCAGCAGAAACTGAAATCATATTGTTTAAAAAACATTTTTGTGCAAAAGCGGGCTTACTATAAAAACACAAATGGGATTGTGCAAATAAACGGGTATCGATTCCGGCCAGTTCTGTAAAATAAAAAACAAACGGGACGGGCCTCTTTGGGTAAAACTTAGCGACTTTCAAACAATCAAGTCACGTTTGAACAATTTCAGTCAACCAAAAAAATCTAACGGGAACGACTTGCCTTTAACTTAGTTTAACTTAACCAACCGAGAACAAACGGGAGCAGCAAATTCAATTAGTTAAGAAAAAATTTTTCAGCGATTGCAAAATCAGTTTGACATAGATCATTTTTGACATAGAATTGACACCGAATCGAAAAGCTTGAAAACAAACATTTGAAACGTTTGAAACACATTTCTTACCCGGGCCGAAGGCACGGGTCAACTGCTAGTAAATTACAAAGAGTTTGTAAGATGGCCACCGAAACGAGAAAATACTATTTTAGGCCAAAAGCAATAACAATTTCGCAGACATTGGCGCCAGTAAGTGCTGATGGCTGAGAGAGAATCGCTGCGGCAACTGCTGCACTTTCTGTTTACCTCTCATTTTTTCAGATCAACAGAGTACTTAGCGGCAGAAAAAGTGCGCAACGCGTTGTCGTGGTAAAACTGAACGTTCACAGATTTCGCCAAATAATGGCTGTTGTCTTTGACTTTTGCGAAAAACTCAGTTTTTTGAAGAAAACCTTGTAACATATACCTGATGAACAAACAAAGATCGGGTGTTGAAATGAAAAGTTATTGAAAGAGAGTGGTGGCTGTTAAAAGAGAAGTCACACAGAACTGTGAAAAAAACGAGAAAAACTAAAATACAACTCGAAACCTTTTTTCGGCTGGTCTCTTTCAAATCCTATTTCAGAATCTATTTTTCACACACTTGCCAACGTTGGATTTAGCTTCCTTGGTAACCGATGAATGGGTCCAGCAAGAAGACCAGACTTTCCAACCAAAGCTGATAATGGAGTAATAACAGACGACAGAAGCATTGGGGCAAAACATACGGGTTCAGTAGATAATGAAATCATGCAACGAACTGAACAAACAGCGGGGACCACACGCACAGGACACGTGGACCGGCGGTCCGGGTCCCAGTTGTCCCTGTCTGTCACTTGTTTCGCATCATAAGATATCTGACAGTTTCAAATTATGTAGCGGCTTATGACAGTCCGCGTGCAGTGTTTTGTGAAAAAAACCACCTAAACGTCTCTCACGACATTCTAACCATAAAACCTGTGAACTTCGCCAACCAGACTAACAATCATTTGAATCTGCGCAATCAAAACAAGAACGTCTCTTCTGTGGTTCACAAAACAGTTAAAATTGCATTAGGCCCATAAATTGTTGTGAAAAACGAACAATATCCGGTGCGCTTGGAACGCGACAAAAAAAACGCTGTGGGTGGAAAAAAAAAAAAAAAAGTAAATATTAGAAAAAAAAAAAAAAAAAAAAAAAAACAGGGCGCGGCGGGGGGGGGGGGTGGAAAGGGGGCTTTTTGCGCGGGGGTGGGGTGGTGAGAGGGGATAAAAAATAAAAAAAAAAAAAAAAAAATGTGTGTGGTGGGGGCCACACGCGTATAGGGACACTTGGTTCAGGGGTTTTGGGAGTGACGGGGGGGCGGGGGGGCGGGGGGGAAAAAAGAAAAAAAAAAATTAAATATCTAAAAATGCGTGAGACGCATATAAAAGGAGGAATATGGCCTTGTGTAAGCAGTGAAAGACTTGGCTCGACAACGCTTTTCAAGTCTCTGATGTGGTACACACGGATACAAGTACATAAGAGTCATATTTTTGCGCCGTTTATTTATGATTTCGGTTGCACGGCAACCCTCGTGCTGTGTATTGTAGACAAATGACCTTTCACATTTGCGGATTTCGGGCATTTAGCGACCACTAAAACTACTAAAATAACAATCAGACTTTAGCTCGCTGACACTGGTTTGTTCAGGACAAATTGTATCGCAGAAGCATTGCGGAACGCAAGGTCTCCTGTGGCAAAGGCAATGACTCACGGGACAGACGGTTTATCCTGCCACACTAGTTGAAGGTGACACCGGTAAAAAAGGTGAAAAATCAACGGAAGACAACTCCTTTTTGTCACTGGTGCTGGTGTGTACACAGCGGTGCGTACGTTAACAACAACGAAAAAGCTACATGCAACAATGTTTTGCAATCTCTAATTTTTCTGTTTTTGCACAGAATTTACAGAATTTCGCGCATGGCGTGATTTTAGATTAAATCGAAGAGAACAATTAAAAAATAACTTCAAAGTTTTACGCTTTTCAGCAAAACGAAAACGAAAACGAAAACTTTCGGATTCGCTGCCCTCCGGGGATATAGCGACCGCAGGCCACCGAAACCGAAATCGGGCTAAGATCACTGGTGCCCCCAGGACAGAGCGGGGCTTAGAGGCTGCCCCCTCACATGCCGAGGGTATTGGTTCCACGGGATGGTGAGCCGTCCATTCCCCAATCCCACCGGAGTTTGGTACCTTCGGGTTTCCGGAATCGGTGGGGGGCGTGCTTCAAAAAAAAAACAAACGCGGCGCAAAAATATGACCCTTATGTACTTGTATCCGTTTGTACCACATCAGAGACTTGAAAAGCGTTGTCGAGCCAAGTCTTTCACTGCTTACACAAGGCCATATTCCTCCTTTTATATGCGTCTCACGCATTTTTAGATAATATTCTGACTTTTACATAAGCCCCGAAGATCGGACCAAAATCACAATTCGTTGGTCACACATTCTTCTAAACCCCGGACAACTCAGGTTTTTCATTTTTCGTTTTTTAGGCCGATTTCTCCTGTGCCATTTCTACGGCCGATTCCCCAAAATCGTCACGATTCAGTACCTAGAATCGCTCACAAAAGAAAAACTGACCCAAAAGCCGTGATCGGCGTAATGAATTACCATGGAAAACACCGTTTTCTTGTTTTTTATTTCTGGACCGGTTTCGCTAAATTCCACGGCCGATTCACCATAAATCGTCACGATTCAGTATCTAGAGTTGCTCATACAAGAAAACTAACCCAAAATCCGTGATCAGCACATTGAATTACCCTGGAAAAACCGTTTTCTCGTTTTTCATTTCTGGACCGATTTCGCCAACTTCCACGGCCGATTCGCCCGAAATCGTCACGATTCAGCATCTAGAGTTGCTCACGTAAGAAAACTAACTCAAAATTCGTGATCAGCGCATTGAATTACCCTGGAAAACACCCTTTTCTTGTTTTTCGTTTCTGGACCGATTTCGCCAACTTCCACGGCCGATTCGCCCGAAATCGTCACGATTCAGCATCTAGAGTTGCTCACGTAAGAAAACTAACCCAAAATCCGTGATCAGCGCATTGAATTACCCTGGAAAACACCCTTTTCTTGTTTTTCGTTCCTGGACCGATTTCGCCAACTTCCACGGCCGATTCGCCCGAAATCGTCACGATTCAGCATCTAGAGTTGCTCACGTAAGAAAACTAACCCAAAATCCGTGATCAGCGCATTGAAATACCCTGGAAAACACCCTTTTCTTGTTTTTCGTTTCTGGACCGATTTCGCCAACTTCCACGGCCGATTCGCCCGAAATCGTCACGATTCAGCATCTAGAGTTGCTCACGTAAGAAAACTAACCCAAAATCCGTAATCATCGCATTGAATTACCCTGGAAAACACGCTTTTCTTGTTTTTCGTTTCTGGACCGATTTCGCCAACTTCCACGCCCGATTCGCCCGAAATCGTCACGATTCAGCGTCTAGAGTTGCTCACGTAAGAAAACTAACCCAAAATTCGTGATCAGCGCATTGAATTACCCTGGAAAACACCCTTTACTTGTTTTTCGTTTCTGGACCGATTTCGCCAACTTCCACGGCCGATTCGCCCGAAATCGTCACGATTCAGCATCTAGAGTTGCTCACGTGAGAAAACTAACCCAAAATTCGTGATCAGCGCATTGAATTACCCTGGAAAACACCCTTTTCTTGTTTTTCGTTTCTGGACCGATTTCGCCAATTTCCACGGCCGATTCGCCCGAAATCGTCACGATTCAGCATCTAGAGTTTCTCGCGTAAGAAAACTAACCCAAAATTCGTGATCAGCGCATTGAATTACCCTGGAAAACACTCTTTTCTTGTTTTTCGTTTCTGGACCGATTTCGCCAACTTCCACGGCCGATTCGCCCGAAATCGTCACGATTCAGCATCTAGAGTTGCTCACGTAAGAAAACTATCCCAAAATCCGTGATCAGCGTATTGAATTCCTACGGACTAAACATTTCTGCTATTTTTCGTAGCTCAGACAAAATTTGTAAGACTGAAAAAATGATACCCAGTCAAAATGCTACGAATTTTCAAAAAATGCACAATTTTGACCCAAAAAATGCCCGGGCAAAAAATAAACTAAATTTTCAGAATCTACGGATGAATTTACCCGAGGAAAAATTCTTGTTCAACTGTGAAAGTGTTCCAGCTAAAAATTGAAAGGGCGAACACTTAAAACCAGGTGACAACCCTGCGAACTTTCAAAAAAACCCAATTTTTACCCCAAAAAAGGGTCGGGGCAAAAAATTAACTCATTTTTCCAAATCTACGGATGAAATTACCCTAGGAAACATTTTTCTTCAACTGTGAAAGTGTCCCAGCTAAAAATTGAAAGGGCGAACACTTGAAACCCGGTGAAAACGCTGCGAACTTTTAAAAATGCCCAAATTTTTACCCAAAAAAGTGGTCGGGGCAAAAAATTAACCCATTTTTCCAAATCTACGGATGAAATTACCCCAGGAAACATTCTTGCTAGACTGTGAACGTGTCGCAGGTAAAAACTGAAAGCGCGAACACATGTTGATTACATACCGGAAAAAAAAAGAGATAGAAAAATAAGTAACACTGTTTTCAGAATAGGTTTTTCGTGTCTACAGCGTATGAAAAGTAGTCGGATAAAAATTTTTTCGCGGCTCCAAGCACAACTTTGGGTGTTCGTTTCGTGTGCACAGAACCAAGTTTGTGGCTTATACTATGCTCGCTGGAGGAAGCGAGCAAATTTGAAAAACGCGCGCGAGAGGATAACGGCTCATATAATGCGTGATGCGCTGTCCGCTCGCTGGCGCTCGCTCGCGCATCCGCATGATAAAGGTTGTCTGTGATCTGGGTATGGATCTGAGTGATGACGGTTTTTTTTTTTTTGGGTGTCCGAAGATTGGTAAACCAGGTTCTCCAGAAGCGCCAATACTTTTTCGATGTTTCATCATGTTTTTCATCTTTCCCAAAAAATGTTCATGGGAAGCGGGACGAAGTACCGAAAAACTATGCGCGCTTCTGGGGAACTTTTTGTTGTTTTTCGTTGCTTTCACTCGATTCATAGAAATAAAAAAGAAGACAAAATTTAACAGATTTGAATCGGTGCTCCGCCATCCGCCCCCAACAATCACGCGTTGGTTTAAATACAATACTACTATTGTGCCTGTGTGTGGTTCAATCGCATTACCAACTGGAACAAACAATTAATGAACAAACCTCAAAAAGTAAAACATAAAGCAAGTAAAAAACTCACTGAGTCCGGAGCATGCATTTCGACGATTTTTATTCACTGTTTGTTTTGATTAACACAGCAAAGTCCAAGTCCAAACCAACAATGAGCCAGGTGAAACCAACTGAATTATAAAAACACCAGCCCTGAGTCCTGACGATAATGCTATTTTTCTCGCTCGAATCACTAGTATTTTTAGTTTTACCTGAAGAAAAATGATTTTAAAGAAAACGAACAAAATAACAGATTCAGCTTCACGCTATCACTTCCCCGCCGGATTTTCCGGGCGGAAAAAAATCATGTGAACAAAACGCTCTATCCTGCTCTCGGTGCCAGAAATCTTATCATTGTACCTTTGCCTCATTCCCAATAAATTTTAAATCAAACTTTTAGACTTTTGTCTTTTTTAAATAAAGGCTTGCAGAGCTTCAGTTATCATGATTTCTACAACTAATTTGGCTTTTGAACAATTCATTCTTTATTATTGAGGGCAGCTGCAAAAATGTTTTTGCCAGAATATGTAGGTCGGGGTCTTGCACTAAACCATCGCCAGACTTTAAAAATTTTGCGTTTAAATTCACAGCGAAAATAACAAAAAAACTGTGATTTCATAGAAAATTGTGCCACCAAAAATGTCAAAAAAAACGATTTTTGCATTGTTCTTTTTGAAAGCAAAAAAATCACAATAGAAAGCTGAAACAACTCCTTGCCTTATAAATTTTGGCGTATTTTAAGCATTATTTAGCTGTTTTTATACCTTTTTAGCGTTTTAGCTATCTATCTATCTAATTTCAAAATTTTGACCGGCCTCCCCAAAGCAGTACCGAAGGCGAAAGCAAATTTTCGTGGGGGGGGGGTGTCGTCACGTGGGGGGGGGGTGCCGAAAATTTTTCAGTGGAGGGGTGTCAGTCATGGTACAGTGACACCCCCCCCCCAGGCGTGGGCCATCGGGGGGGGTGCACCATTGTAGAAAATTTAATGGGGGGGGTGCACACCCCCCACCCCACCCATGAGATTTTTTCGCTTAAATTTTGAAGGAAAAACGCTAAATTTTGCTGCAAAATCTTTGAAATTACAATGAAGAATGTCAAGTTATCATATATTTAGCTTATATTATGGACTTTAAAGACAAAAAATCATGATTTTTGAGCAAAAATTCATGATTTGGGTGTCACTGTCACTTAGGTCCATCTAGGGGGGGGTGGGGGGGGGTGTCTAGCAAATTTCGAGGGGGGGGGTGTGGATGGTCCAGTGTCAGGTTTTGGGGGGTGGGTGTCGCGTGACCCCCCCCCCCCCCCCTCGTCCTCGGAACTGCCCCAAAGCAGTACCGAAGGCGAAAGCAAATTTTCGAGGGGGGGGGGTGTCGTCACGCGTAATGCATCATTATTAAAACAGCTGCATCTGCAGTTCCGGTGCTCCTCCTCCATAACACAGGAAAGAAAAAAATGCAAAAACTAAATTGATCATTTTCACCTTGTCAAAAAGGCTTGGCTTAGGATTAGGATTAGGTTTAGGATTAGGAACCTACAACGACTCATTACAAGCAACCTCAGATCAAAAATCAAAAAAATCACTTTTAAGAATGTATACAAATCGTCGTCACGTGGGGGGGGGGGTGCCGAAAATTTTTCAGTGGGGGGTGTCAGTCATGGTACAGTGACACCCGGTTGGCCTACATAGGGAAAGAAATATTTTGTACTAAACAGCAGAAAGAAAACCAGAGCGTGAATTATAAGCAATCGCGCTTCAGTGATAGACATTGATGTTTTAGAAAGGTGTGCCAGCCAGTACCGTGGGCGGGGGGGGGGGGTGGGGGTACACCCCCCCAGAGCACCCGAGACCGTCGGGTGGGGGGGGGGGGGGGGGGGGGCACCGTGCCACCCCCCCCCCCTAAAACCGGGCACCCCCCCCCCATCGTACCCCCCCCCTCGAAAATTTGGCCGACATTCCCCCCCCCCCCCCCCATGAAATTTTGTCTGGCGGACACCCCCCCCCCAAAATTTTCTGCACACCCTAAATTTTTTTTCGAAAATCATGATTTTTTGTCTATAAAGTCCATAATATAAGCTGAATATATGATAACTTGACCATCTTCATTGTTATTTCAAAGATTTTGCAGCAAAATTTAGCGTTTTTCCTTTCAAATTTGAGCGAAAAAATTTCATGGGGGGGTGGGGGGGTGGACCCCCCCACAGAAAATTTTGAAAAATGCACCCCCCCATGGGACCCCCCTGGGGGGGGGTCCCACGTTACCATAGGTTGGACCCCCCCCCCCCTCACTTTTTGGTCGGCACCCCCCCCACGGTACCATACCCCCCCCCTCGAAAATTTTTTTGGGCCCACGGTACTGGTGCCAGCCAATTCATTTCTAGTTTTCTTTCATTTAGTTCAAAGCAAAGAAAATGTAATTCCATGTTGCAACTTCTTTGATCAAGAAAAGTGGTGAAGAAGCAGAAAACAAAGCGGCGCCGTTCGTGGGCTTTCGACCGTTGTCCGCGATCTCAATGGCGAAAAAGGCCACCCTGAATGTTTGAACCAGAAAAACGGTGATTGTTGAATTGTATTAATGAATTGAATTGCTGTTGGTTGCACGTTGCACTGGACCACGACGACCAGAAACAGACAACATAAAGGATGGTTGATTGGTTGATCGCACCTGATTGGGTAGCCGAGGAAACAAACAAGAAAACGGGAATCTAGCACGCTGATTGTTGGAACAGGAAAACAAATGAAAAAGAATCTGCACGCTGATTGGTGGTTGCACCTGGCTGCCACGACGAAAAATTTCTGGGCGCACATTTCGATCGGTGGTTCAAAACTTCGTGCTTGCACTAAGGAAGAGGGAACAGACAGACAGAGCTCACAGCTAATACAATTAAAAAACTGGTGAGTTGAAGGAGAGACTGATATGTAATGTAACGGCGAATGAAATCGGTTCATCGTCCTGATTTGTTTTCTGATCTATTTTCCGCATCGACAAGCTTTACAGATGGGTTCCCGACACTTCTCCACAGATGGGTAGATGCTGTGCGTGTGCAGTCGCTGCACCCGTGCCAGTGGAATGGATTTTTGATGAAGATGCATGTGCATTTCTTTCATAATGTAGCACTCCGGTGACACCCCCCCCAGGCGTGGGCCATGGGGGGGGGTGCACTATTGTAGAAAATTTTCTGGGGGGGGGTGCACACCCCCCCACCCCACCCATGAGATTTTTCGCTTAAATTTTGAAGGAAAAACGCTAAATTTTGCTGCAAAATCTTTGAAATTACAATGAAGAATGTCAAGTTATCATATATTTAGCTTATATTATAGACTTTAAAGACAAAAAATCATGATTTTTGAGCAAAAATTCATGATTTTTGGGTGGTCCGAGAAAATTTTTGGGGGGTGTCACAGTTACTTAGGTCCATCTGGGGGGGGGGGGGTGTGGATGGTCCAGTGTCAGGTTTTGGGGGGTGGGTGTCGCGTGACCCCCCCACCCCCCCACGCGGAGGTCTCGGGTGCTCTGGGGGGTGTACCTAGAGATGTAAGGGTCAAAAAAAAAATTTTTTTTTAATTTTTTTTTTAAAAAGTTAAAAAAATGAGCATTTTTTATTATTTTTTTTATTAAAAATTTTTGAAATTTTTTCTTTAATGTGCCCTGAAAATGCCGTTTTTGGCATAATTTTTCGAAAGTTCAACAAAAATTTTCTTTGACTTTACCTTGTCACTTAGTCTTCAACGCTGCAGGTGGTATTCTGGATTGATTTATCGACTGTTTTCAGCCTTGGTGAGTGATGATCGACTCGCGCATTGAAGTACTTGAGCGTCGCAAAGGCTAGTTCAACAAATTCCGATGTCGCTAAGGTGAGATAGAAGCAGAGAACTCACATTTACGCATCGTTTTTCAGGATCTCGAAAGGTGGAAATTGCACTGTCTGCCACTGCAAGCGTAACTTCGTTGGTTGCTCGTTGCTGTTTCGCCTCGTGTCGTCAGCATGATCACACCGGTTTGTTGTGGAACTTGTTTCCATGTTATTTGAGGTGAATTGAGAGGCAAAACACGAGACGTGATGTCGTCGGTGGGAAAATGGGGTCGCCGAAACCAAGTCTGAAATTTTCACCCTCCTCCCATATGAGTGGGGGTCATATGGTAAGTCGGTGGCTCCTCAGATGGTGATATTCGGACTCCCTGAAAAATTCTGAACAACTTTCATTTAAAAAAAATTTAAAAAAAAATTTTTTTTTAAAGAAAAAAAAATAGAAATTTTTTTTTTCTTGACATCTCTAGGTGTACCCCCCCCACCCCCCCTCGTCTTCGGTACTGCGGCCCAAAGTAGGGCCTGGCGCTTCTTTTTTAAAACGCACGCGCACGGGCATCGGCATGCTCATGCTCATGATCCACTAGCGCGCCTGCACACGCTCCGGTCTCAATAAAAACTCGTTCAAAACGCTATTGTTCTGACATCTTACTTCCTGAAAAGGCTTGGCTTAGGTTAGGATTAGGTTAGGATCAAGTTAGGCTTAGGATCAGGCTTTAGGATTAAGATTTGAATCAGGTCCGTTTTAGCAATGTCCGACAACGAGCGTGTTTTATCTGAAGCGGATTTTAGAAAAGAAGGGCAGCCAAAGTAGGGTTGTTAAAAAAACAAAACTCGTCATTTTTGATTTTTTGATTTTTTTTTAAATTTCAAAGATTAAAGTTGTGCTAAATCAATCAAGGAGTCCGAAGAATCACATATGATATGCAAGCGCCTCCCGAATGACTCCCGTGTGGCGGAACTTTGCAAATTTTGTTTTGGTGACCTCAATTACCCTTTTTCCAAACCGTTACCATGCCTCATCATGTGTTTTGACATTTGACCTCCGAAACGTCACTAATTGTCCCCAGCTAATGCTAAAATGAAGACAAACATACCGCCGAAATCAGTAGCGAAAGCGCGGGGGCGCTTGCATATCATATGTGATTCTTCGGACTCCTTGATTGATTTAGCACAACTTTAATCTTTGAAATTTAAAAAAAAAAAATCAAAAATGACGAGTTTTGTTTTAACAATACTTTGGCTGCCCTTCTTTAAAACATAAACAAGACCCATTTCTGAAAACGGATACGATTCAATTCTTATCACAAAGCCTGATCCTAAACTAACTTGATCCTAACCCCAATCTAGCCTAGAAATTGGCCTTTTCAGGAGTAAGATGTCAGCAAGCGTTTTGAACTGGTTCCGAGACCCGGGGCATGTGCAGGCGCACTAATGAGATCATGGCACAATTGCCGATGCCCGTGCGCGTGCGGTTACAAAATTCCCGCCGAATACTGTAGCCGAGACGAGAGAGAAATTGAAATTTTTTCTAGAGATGTCAAGAAAAAAAAAATTTCTATTTTTTTTTCTTTTTAAAAAAAAATTTTTTTAGGAAATTTTTTTTAAATGAAAGTTGTTCAGAATTTTCAGTTGAAAATATCGCATCTGAGGAGCCACCAGCACGCCTATGACCCCACTCTATGGGAGGCTGAGACTTGAACCGGCTGGACTACATTTTCCACCGACATCACGTCTCTCAGGCTCCGCCTCCAGAAAAGCGAAACAAGTTCCACAACAAACCGGTGTGACTGCCTGCCCGGGTAACGAGGCAACAATACGCAGTGGCAGGCTGAATGCAATTTTGCTCGAGATCTGAAAAGCTGTGCGTAGGCTACTCTGCTTCTATCTCACCTTGCTGGAATTTGTTTGCGACGCTCAAATATGCACTTGAGTCGGCAAATCACTCACCAAGGCTGAAGGCTTGAGGCGTAAAATCAATTACCACTTAAGCGTTGAAGACTAAGTGACAAGGCAAAGTCAAAGAAAATTTTGTTGAACTCGAAAATTATGCCCGGCATTTTTAGGGAACTTGCAAAATTTCAAAAAAATTTTAATAAAAAAATAATAAAAAATGCTCATTTTAACTTTAAAATTAAAAAAAAATTACACCCCCCAACGAGACCTCCACGAAGAAATGAAATTTTGACACCCCAAAAAACCGGACCATCCCCCCCCCCCCAGATGGACTAGTAGCTGTGACACCCCAAAATTTTCTCGGACCACCCAAAAATCATGAATTTTTGCTCAAAAATCATGATTTTTTGTCTTTAAAGTCACATAAGCAAAGCTAAATATGATAACTTGACGTGCTCATTGTAATTTCAAGATTTTGCAGCAAAAAATTTAGCGTTTTTCAAAATTTAAGCGAAAAATCATGAGATGAGTGTGCACTACCCCAGAAAATTTTCTACAATAGTGCCCCATGGCCCACGCCTGAAATTGTCACCAGATGCTGATATGAGAAATGCACATGCGGCAAATCCATTCCGAGATGCAGCGTACACACTTTTTGGCACACATCTGTGGAGAAACAACTTGTCGTGGAAAATAGATCGAAATCAGGACGATGAGCCGATTTCATTCGCCGTTGTGCATATCAGTCTCTTTCAACTCACCAGTTTTTTATTGGCTGAATTCACCTGTATGCTGTTCCTCTTCCTTAGTGCGAAAGTTGAACCACCGATCATGTGCGCTTGAAAACACTTTTCGTCGTGGCGGGTCTCCAATCGCGTGCAAGATTCTTTTTCATTTGTTTTCCTGTTCCAACGGTAGCGTCTTCTCTTGTTTGTTTCCTCGGCTACCCAATCAGGTGCGATCAACCAATCAACCATCCCGTAACATGTTTGTGCAGAACATGGTCGTCTCGTGGTCCAGTGCAACGTGCAACCAACAGCAATTCAATTCATTAATACAATTCAACAATCACCGTTTTTCTGGTTCAAACATTCAGGGTGGCCTTTTTCGCCATTGAGATCGCGGACAACGGTCGAAAGCCCACGAACGGCGCCACTTTGTTTTCTGGCTTCTTCACCACTTTTCTTGATCAAAGAAGTTGCAACATGGAATTACATTTTCTTTGCTTTGAACTAAATGAAAGAAAACTAGAAATGAATTGGCTGGCACCAGTACCGTGGGCCGAAAAATTTTCGAGGGGGGGGTATGGTACCGTGGGGGGTGCCGACCAAAAAAGTGGTGAGGGGGGGGGGGGGGGGTCCAACCTGGTAACGTGGGACCCCCCCCCCGGGGGGGGTCCCATGGGGGGGTGCATTTTTTCAAAATTTTTCTGTGGGGGGGGTCCACCCCCCCCCCCCCCCCCCATGAAATTTTTCGCTCAAATTTGAAAGGAAAAAACGCTAAATTTTGCTGCAGTATCTTTGAAATAACAATGAAGATGGTCAAGTTATCATATATTCAGTTTATATTATGGACTTTATAGACAAAAAATCAAGATTTTCGAAGAAAAATTTAGGGGTGTGCAGAAAATTTTGGGGGGGGGGGGTGTCCGCCAGACAAAATTTCATGGGGGGGGGGGGGGGGGTCGGCCAAAAAGATAGAGGGGGGGGTACGATGGGGGGGTGCCCGGTTTTAGGGGGGGGGGGTGGCACGGTGCCCCCTCCCCCCCCCCCCACCCGACGGTCTCGGGCTCTGGGAGATTTCCCCCCCCCCCCCCCACGGTACTGGCTGGCACACCTTTCTAAAACATCAATGTCTATCACTGAAGCGCGATTGCTTATAATTCACGCTCTGGTTTTCTTTCTGCTGTTTAGTACAAAATATTTCTTTCCCTATGTAGGCCAACCGGGTGTCACTGTACCATGACTGACACCCCCCACTGAAATTTTCGGCACCCCCCCCCCCCACGTGACGACGATTTGTATACATTCTTAAAAGTGATTTTTTGATTTTTGATCTGAGGTTTGCTTGTAATGAGTCGTTGTAGGTTCCTAATCCTAAACCTAATCCTAATCTAAGCCAAACCTTTTTGACAAGGTGAAAATGATCAATTTAGTTTTTGCATTTTTTTCTTTCCTGTGTTATGGAGGAGGGAGCACCGGAACTGCAGATGCAGCTGTTTTAATAATGATGCATTACGCGTGACGACACCCCCCTCGAAAATTTGCTTTCGCCTTCCGGTACTGCTTTGGGGCAGTACCGAGACGGGGGTGGAAGTCACGCGACACCCACCCCCAAAACCTGACACTGGACCATCCCCCCCCCTCGAAATTTGCTAGACACCCCACCCCCCTAGATGGACCTAAGTGACAGTGACACCCAAATCATGAATTTTTGCTCAAAAATCATGATTTTATCTTTAAAGTCCATAATATAAGCTAAATATATGATAACTTGACATTCTTCATTGTAATTTCAAAAGATTTTGCAGCAAAAATTTAGCGTTTTTCCTTCAAAATTTAAGCGAAAAAATCTCATAGGCGGGGTGGGGGGTGTGCACCCCCCCCAGAAAATTTTCTACAATGGTGCACCCCCCCCCCTGCCCCACGCCTGGGGGGGGGGGGGGAGTGTCACTGTACCCTGACTGATACCCCTCCACCGAAAAATTTTCGGCACCCCCCCCCCACGTGACGACACCCCCCCCCCCCCTCGAAAATTTGCTTTCGCCTTCGGTACTGCTTTGGGGAGGCCGGTCAAAATTTTGAAATTAGATAGATAGATAGCTAAAACGCTAAAAAAGGTGTATAAAAACAGCTAAATAATGCTTAAAATACGCCAAAATTTATAAGGCAAGGAGTTGTTTCAGCTTTCTATTGTGATTTTTTTTTGCTTTCAAAAAGAACAATGCAAAAATCGTTTTTTTTGACATTTTTGGTGGCACAATTTTCTATGAAATCACAGTTTTTTTTGTTATTTTCGCTGTGAATTTAAACGCAAAATTTTTAAAGTCTGGCGATGGTTTAGTGGCAAGACCCCGACCTACATATTCTGGCAAAAACATATTTTGCAGCTGCCCTCAATAATAAAGAATGAATTGTTCAAAAGCCAAATTAGTTGTAGAAATCATGAGAACTGTAGCTCTGCGAGCCTTTATTTAAAAAAGACAAAAAGTCTAAAAAGTTTGATTTAAAATTTATTGGGAATGAGGCAAAGGTACAATGATAAGATTTCTGGCACCGAGAGTGCTGGATAGAGCGTTTTGTTCACATGATTTTTTTCCCGCCCGGAAAATCCGGCGGGGGAAGTGATAGCGTGAAGCTGAATCTGTTATTTTGTTCGTTTTTCTTTAAAATCATTTTTCTTCAGGTAAAACTAAAAATACTAGTGATTCGAGCGAGAAAATAGCATTATCGTCAGGACCTCAGGGCTGGTGTTTTTATAATTCAGTTGGTTTCACCTGGCTCATTGTTTGTTTGGACTTGGACTTTGCTGTGTTAATCCAAAACAAACAGTGAATAACAAAATCGTCGAAATACATGCTCCGGACTCAGTTAGTTTTTTACTTGCTTTATGTTTTACTTTTTTTGAGGTTTGTTCATTAATTGTTTGTTCCAGTTGGTAATGCGATTGAACCACACACAGGCACAATAGTAGTATTGTATTTAAACCAACGCGTGATTGTTGGGGGCGGATGGCGGAGCACCGATTCAAATCTGTTAAATTTTATCTTCTCTTTTTTATTTCTATGAATCGAGTGAAAGCAACGAAAAACAACAAAAAGTTCCCCAGAAGCGCGCATAGTTTTTCGTACTTCGTCCCGCTTCCCATGAACATTTTTTTGGGAAAGATGAAAAACCATGATGAAACATCGAAAAAAGCATTGGCGCTTCTGGAGAACCTGGTTTACCAATCTTCGGAAGCTTTCGCCTTTTTGCTGGTGAAGTTGGTGACATTTGAAAAATTACGAACCAGTCTTGGTCAAAGAGTTCTGGATTTTTGGTTATTTTTGGTTTGAAAAGCACGGCGCTGGGTGACTTTGCATTGGTGATCTTTATGTTTTAGAGTCAGCAATTCAACGGAAAAGGCACTTTGCTTCGTTGATTGTAGCTTTTAGGTTCCACAGTTTACATGTACCGAAACAATTAAACTGGCACCTTTTTGCGGACTTAGAAAATTGTTTTGAAACAAAACGCCTCTTAACTGCCTGTTTCTTTTTCAGAGCCGAAAGCAAGAGCTCTCACTGAATCACTGCCTCCGTCCGTCCCACCGTAGTTCCTTCACAAGTGCACTTTCATAGAACTGAACTGAACTGCTCATTGAACTGAAAGGAATGCAAGCATTAAGCAAACAGCAAAAAATTATCGACCGTACATCAGACTGCAAGAGTTTTAGCCGATACAGCGCAGATACACGGTCATATGGAACATATAGCCGTGGT
>JASANC010004717.1:0-57929 GCA_030248135.1 Theristus sp. LFF4_11
CTTACCCTAACCTAAGCCAGCTCTTGAGCAAAAGGCATCATGATGACTAACGTCATGTGGAATGACGATTTGAACTTTGCATTGTCATTAGAAAATGGAGTATGAGTATTCAGCTGATCAGGACTTAAATAGCAAAATTGGCTCAAACTTGTAAATTTTAATAGCCAATCAACGTAGCGGAACGGACCTGCGGTTAGCTGATAAATATAATTGTTATTTTTGAGTGGATTTTGATTTTTTGAACCGTGCCCGCCCACGACCCGGATTAAAAATGTATTGCATTTTGATTTTGAGCTGCTTTAGTCGTTCCCGTTTAAATTATAAAAACAGTCTTCTGATCAAGAACACAATTTCACTGCTTCCCTTTTAAAATTCCCATTTAAATCTTTTTTAATTGCCAATGGTCAATTGCCGTTCCTGTTAAAAATATGAAAATTCAATTAACGTTAAATGAATTGAAACGACAAAAATAACGTTTTATAAAAATCGTTTTTTGAATGTAATTTGTAATTGTAGTTTTGAATTTTTGTTTTTGAAATTGACACATTTTTTAAACTAAACACCCGCGTTTTGAAAACAAATTTGAAATGTGAAGTTTATAATTTTGCTGTTAGGTTTTTACCGGTTCACCCTGCCCTGAGCCAATCCTTTTTTGAGTGACACGTATTGAAAAAATGTCAAATTAAAAAAAGCTTTTTTCCAAATTACCCGCTTTCATTCTAATCAGATTTTTAGTCAATCACCCACTTCATTAACAAATCCCGTTTCATATACCCTAATATCTAAGCCAAGCCTTTTTGCAAAGTGAAAGTGAATGGGGAAACAAAAGTAACGTTTTTCAACACCCATTTAAATAGTCATTTAAATACAACTTTATTTTTGCGTTTTTGTATTTGACACGCATTGAAAAAATGTCAAATTTGGAAAAAATCGTTTTTTCTAAATAACCGCTCTGAAAGCCATAACAAACCCCGTTTAAAAAAGTTCTCAGGCAAAAACTTTTCAACCAAATGATAATGAAAGATGTCTTGAAAGCAATGCGCAGTGTGCAGATGCAATGCCAATGTCGATGTCGTTTTGCATCCCGATTTTTTAAAACAATTGTGTTTGTGATCAACTTGTTTGTGAACAGAAACAATTGCCATTAATTGTCAATCGCATGTTTAAATTTGAATAAAAAATATAAAAACTAACGTTTTTTTATTTACCCGTTTTAAAAAGCTAATGCTTTTTTACCCGTTTACCTAAGCCAAACCTTTTTTGTAAAGTGAAAATGTGAAGTTTATGATTTTGCTATTTTTACCCGTTCACCATAACCTAAGTCAAGCCTTTTTGTAAGTTAAGTAAGATTGAATAAAAAATACAAAAATTAATGTTTTTTTCATAAAAAATACCCGTTTTAAAAAGCTAATGCTTGTTTTACCCGGTTACCCTAACATAAGCCAAACCTTTTTTCTAAAGTGAAAATGAATAGAAGAAACAAAAAAGTGACGTTTATAATTTCGTTTTGCAGTCATTGCTTCTTTTTACCCGTTTACCCCAACATGACCCAAACATTTTGCAAAGTGAAAATGAATGGTAAATACCATTTCGACCCAATTAAAAAACTAACTTTTTTCAAAGACGGTTTTGTTACATCTTTCGCAGTCGCTCGTCAAGTTTTGAGCAGCAACAATTGCCAGTTGCCCATCGAGCGTTACGGTGAAATTATCGCTCATAACCGTGGAGTATCAATTTGAAAATGAAACATGGAGTATCAATTTCAATGAAATTTACTTGTTTTGAATCCAAAGTCCAAAGTGTCGATGTGCGTTTTGTAACCCGATTTTTAAAAACAAAAAAGTTCAAACTTTTTTCAAAGACGGTTTTGTTACATCTTTCCCTCCCAGTCGATCATCAAGTTTTGATCAGCCACGCTTCCATTTGCCTATGCTGCGCTGAACTGTCTCTGTTGACCAAAGAGTATCATGATGACCTCAGCTATGAAGAGCGACGTTTTGAGAAAACAATCTCAACTGGCATTAAAAAAATAAAAATAGGTTAAGGAAATTGAGATGGAGTTTTCTTAAATAGCAAAAATGAGCGCCAATTCAAATTTCATGAAAATGTGAACAGACTTACTTAATCAGTCAGTCAGCTCACACAGTAACTATCTTAGTATTATAGAAGATATTTATTTTTTAACGTATTTTATAAATAATTCAGCTGTTTTTATTGCTTTTCAACGTTTTTCAACGATCTATCTACTGTATCTATCTAGGCCGGCCGCCTCCCCCCTAAATTTTGGAAGCTACTATCTCTATCAGACAAGTTTTTTCGGCTCAGCTATGGCCTATTTTTTTAAACGTGTCCCACTGAAATGACGTCATGTGCCACAAAACATGCGCTTGTCGTTCACAGCAAACCAGACTATCCGTTTAGCCGATTTCTTTCCTTAAACAAATGGTGAATGTCGAATCAGTCACACCAAACTGAAATTTTAGTGCCTGTATTTTGACAAACGGGCGTTTTTAAATAAATTGACGTCACGTTAGTCCGGACACGTTTGAATAAATCCACAATATTATCTGTCTAAAAAATCCCAGCCAGCTATCTGCCTGAAAATTTTTGTTTTCGAAGACACAAATGAGTTTTTTGACCGGATATAACCCCTTTTGCTCGAATTGTCGGTAACTTTCGCAAATTTCAGGCAACATGCGTGGGGACGCGAGGGGCATGTGCTTGGGGGAGCGGTAAAAAAATTGATTTTTTTGAAATTTGACAATACGCTAAAAAAACAACAAAACCAGCTAAAATACGCTAAAATTAAGTATAAACGCGTATCTTACTTAAAAGTAACGAAATTTCCAAAACAATTCAGGCAAATGGTCTTTGGTCAAATATTCCCTAATTTTTGTTTTTGAAAGACAAAACTTTTCAGATAGATAGCTGGCTCAGAATTTTTTCAGATCGATAATAGCTAAGCCAAAAAACCTCTCAGATAAAGATAGATTTTAACTCCTTAGGCTCCCTAGAACAACAATAAACGTGGTTCTTCTGACTCTCTGATTGAGTTTGCACAACTTTGGTTTTCATTTATTTAAATAAAAAAAAATGACGAAACATAAAATGTGTCTATAAAACATATGTGACTATAAAACACATGGTATTTTTTAAACATTTTATATATTTTTTAAAACAGGATGCAAAAACACCACTCACAAAAACTACCACAATTGTTATCGTACTCAAAACAAAATCAAACGGAAACAATGGTTATCTGAATAAATATCAGTTTTAACGAAAACAAGTGCAAATGGCAACAAATGAAGGTAGTTGCTATTGTTCTATCGATTCTTAACGTAAAATTTTAACGTGTGTTTTTTAATTGGTTTTTTCGTTTTTCTTATTCAGATTTAACTGATTCTTTTTGTTCTTTGCACACGCAATTGGCAGAAAATCTGACATTCTTGAAAAACAACTCCTCGTCTGTATCCCGCCTTGATGGAGAATACAAGGAATGCCTGTGTGTTTACTGTCTGTAGCAGGAGTTCACGATGTTTCAGTTCTAAAGTTCCACAACAATTTTGTTTTGGTTTATTCTTTGGGTTCATAATACAATAGCTCCTGTAGTAGTTTTCTTTTATTTCGTAATGAGGAAAATTGCTAAACACGGGGCCCAACTAGGGTTGTTAAAAAAACAAAAATCGTCATTTTTGTTTTTTTTTTAATTTTTTTTAAAATTTCAAAAATCAAAGTTGTGCTAAATCAATCAGGGAGTTCGAAGAACCACATATGATATGCAAGCGCCTCCGGAATGACTCCCGTATGGCGGAACTTTGGAGATTTTGTTTTGGTGACCTCAATTACCCCTTTTCCAAACCGTTACCATGCTTCTTCTAGTGTTTTGACCCCCAAAATGTCACTAATTGTCCCCAGCGCAAGTGAAAATACACATACCGGCCTGAAATTCGATCAATTCTGATGATGTGTCGCGACGGCAGGACACGAAACGGCAACCAGACAACGCTTGCAAACGGAGCAGCTCGGACGCTCAAATTTAGATTGCGAGGCGTATCGTCACCTTATCTGCATCGGAAATGTTTAACAACCCTAGGCCCAACTGAAACGTCCCAATTTTTACCTTTTGATAGTTTCCAATTGTCTATCAATATAAATGCAATAAGAAGATACCAAATACCAAGCAAATTAGCCGCATTCTGTTCTTTGCAGAAAATCATTGATGTGAAAAACTGACTAACGCAGAAACATCACGATAAAAAGTTTTGTTAATACAGCCCATTTTGGGACTTTGGGAGAATTTTTTGAAATTTCGTTCACATTGTTGTGTGGCATTTTTCAGTTGTAAAAATGTATTGTAAACAATGAGTATGTTTCAAATACGCAATTTTTTCGCCAAATTATAACTTTATAACTTTTTGAGCATAAATTCCTTGTACTTCTGTTGATTGTTTTGAATATTGGAAAAGTTTTACGTAAAAAAGATTTCAAATGAATTTTCAGTGGCAGAAATGCACAAACCATTTTTAAGTTCAAAGTTTACAGGTTTTTGCCATCTACAATGAAATTGCATGCAAAATTGAATTTATTGTGCAGTTGTTCATTGGACAACCGGTTTATTATTCATCAAAGTTTATCAAGCTAAATTATGTGTGTTTTTTTATGATTTTTTCACAAATTTCACTAAAACTCAGAAGAATATTTTGCCTTTTTAAACTTGTAGTTTCCCATTTTTATTTCTGAGAAACAAATTTGTTGAACTGCATAAAGTTCAAACACTACATGTAGTTTGCTTCTGCCGCTGTTCTTTCAATTGTATGTTCAAACTATTTTTGTCGCAAATAGTATTTTTTGTTATCATCTTTCATTTTGGTTCCGGTGCTCAATGCGTTTGCACACGACGACAGGAAAATGTTCCACGGAATTCAAAATTTGGTTACGGTAGACACTTCACCGTGTGCTGACGTTCCACGGGATTTTCGGTTATGGGTTTTCCTTAGGGCGTGAAACTTCTGAGCCTCCGGTCTTTCCGAAACGATAATATTGCGTGAAGTGAAGGCATATTGCACACATCGTAGTTTCCAAAATTAAAGTCTTCAGGTGAGATGCTTCAGTGTGATGCCTCAAAGTCGAACGCCATCTAAAAATAGTTTCTTTTTTTCACAAACTCGCCGAGCTCGTTGTGTGGCTGTCGAAAGAGTTTGCAGCCTTAAAGCAAAGTTTTAGAAGCTGGCTACTTCAAAATTTTTGTCGCTGTTTTGTGCGTTGTTGTAAATAGAACGGCAGAGAGCAGCGCTGCGCCGCAGGCTTCATACAACAAACTGCAATGCAAGAAAATCATTCGTCGTTTGCCGCAAAATATATCCATTCGGCTGTTGCTTGTGGTGTGTTGCGTACAGCCTATGGTCGGTGCGCGCGCGCATTTTCAGCGAATGCTTATTTATAAAAGTGTATTACCGGCCGGTTTTTACAGCGTGCACTACGCCTCGTTGTGTTCGCCAGCATATTTTTGCATCTCAAGCCGGACCTTGCGGCGCTATATCTTTTTCTTTCTGTCTTTAAATCGCAGCCTGAAAACCTGCAAAAGTTTTCTTCTTTCTAGTCGTGCGTTCTGTTGGTCTTCTGTTCAGTTCGCTTGTCACTTTATTCAGCATATTTTGCCGGTATGCGCCGAAGATAAAATAAGTCAAACCGAAAAGAAAGATGTTGCACATTTAGGGTGTGTAGCGTTGTAGGATGAAAGAGCTATATCGGGAGATAAATTGAGATAGCCTGGATAAGCGTGTTTCCATATACCGATTTCGGCGTTGTAAACTTTTCACCACGAGAATATTTTTGTTACGCCACCAGCATTCAACTCATTGCTTTGCTTTTTGCCAATCTATCTTCTGCAAAGTTTTATTCGCGGCGTTGCGTTTGCAGCAAAAACTAACTCTAACTACCTTTGCGCACACCGCTCGGTGGGTTCAGTTCCGCTCAGTTTCGAGTTCCCGATACAAATGTAACGTTGGCCGTTGACATTTCTATTTATAGGAAAGCCCTTCCAGAGGTTTGATTTGCTTATCGCATGAACTACTGAGGAATATTGCTATTTTACAAAACGAATGAAGCGACTTTAACTTTTTTGAATGGAACGGCAAAACTTCTGTTATAACGCAGCGTTTTTTAAAAAAATGTATATGAAAAAATTTTCGGTGACTTAGAAACTTTAGTCGTCACAAATTAGATTGCTGAATTGAACGTTGATTTCGTTCAGACAATGTTGATTTTTGTCAGTTTTCTGAATTCCGAAGTTTAACTTGACTGTTACCGTTGCTGTTGAATGTTGAAATCAGTGGACTTTCTAAAACTTTCTTTTTTTGCGCAAAACCCTTTGTAAACTAGTTTTCACTTTTGCGATTCTCGTTGATTTGTTCATATGTATCGCTTCACTGTTATGTAGAAAATACTTCATCAGTAAACAGTAAGTTCAATCGAAAATGTAATTTCGAAAATTCTCAAGTACTGATGATCAAGCTGATGTTGGCGGTGAAGATATTCGGTTTCTTAAGTTTATCCAATTTAACATATGAATGTCATGACATGACAATGAACGTTGTTTGATAAACAGCTATTTCGATCTGCTTGTGATCCGTCCGCAATAATCCGCAATGTATTATCTTTTGAGCAAGTCTTGTGGTCATTCATTGTCTGCAAAGATTTAAAAAGTTTCAATTTTTTTGTGGTGCCACAGCAACCGTTTTTTAAACCAGAATGTCCTTAATTAAAAACAAACTGTTTTTAGCGCCAATGTTTTATATTTGTGCAAGAGTTAGTGAATCATTGACAATGTTTGTTTGCCTACGTTTTGGTTGTCGTTAAACTTTAACAACAGGTTAATGCGGGTTAAAAGCTAATTTTGCATCTTTTTTGTCATTCAAACTTGCAAGTTGCACATTTTGCAAAGTTCGAGGAGAAATCGTTTTTTTTTTTGGTCTTTTCCACTGCCAGGTCACAAAAACTGCGAAGCTTACCAAATACAATGTATGCTAACATATACATCTACCAAATACCATTCACCATGGCAACGAAAAACATCAATTTGGAATGAAAACAGAGTTGCACAAAACTAGAGCACACTCTAGCAGTGACTGCGTGCCATCTCAAACGCAGAGTGCGTACATTGTAGAACCAAAAAGCTGGCAGAACCACCGAATAAGCCATCGAAACAAGCCACGAATTTATGCTTGAGCTGGATTGCTACCCTTAGCAACAGGTTCTGCAGGTGTGCAGAATTTAGTCAGATATTGAGTTCGATCCTGTGCCGCATCTGATGCACAATTGTTAACAGGGCCTAATATGTTACGCTCTCCATGGTAACTTTGCGTTATTGGTACTGGTGGCGGAAATCTATAAGTCAAACCGTACATGGTAGATTTGGCAGTGGATGGGTTTAAAAAATCAGCTTTTTGGTGCCATGTACAATGTACAAACTGTACTTCATAAACGTGTTGCTGCAATCACATTCAGTAGATTAATTTTTCAGACGATCTCGACCACATTGCGATGTTCATTCATATGAAGTATCCTTGTTTAATCTTCCCCTTTTTTGCAGTATGCAAGCGAAAAACGGAGTGTCCGGTTTGGATGAAATCAAAACACCACATTTGTGGCTCAATATGTTTTTTGGATCTCTCCGATCCAGTTCATTCATCTTTCGCGAGCTCTGTATGCTGCGAAAAAAGTGACAGAGAGGTTTAAGCAAACATAGTACTATATCCATCACAGCTCCGGTAATGCAGTTTTTCTGATCTTAACGCCTCGCATGCAAAAAATTGTTTTAATTGTTGTGTCTTTCCAGTAGTTTTTCCAACACCTTATTAGTGTAAAATCACGTTTGTCAATTTTTGTAATCTGTCGTTCGCATTTGCATACGTAAACTGCGTTTGCACACGCCACACGGCTCAGGTGAGTGTATGTACTGTATGTTTGTGCGGATTTCGAATTGATAAAAAGTATATAACGCACCTGAATGTGAAACAATATAAAAACGCGCAAAATTTTACAAGAAAGTCAAAAACTGGATGAATATGAATTCTGTCACCTGTCGTTTTGTTTTCGTGTCTTCGAATAGTTGAAAAAAACATGTATATTGCCTTCGAATGTACAGAACTGTCTCTTGTAAAACTTTTACTTCAATTGGGTGAATATCCAAAAATATGTAACAAACACCACGTGCGCGAAAAAGTCAAACAAAGCGTTTTTCAGTGCGGAAATTTTTGCATGATTATGAATAAAATTTCGTGCAACCGAAAAACACCGCGAAATTTTTCAGTTTTCATCGAACGAAGATTTTTAACAACTGCTCTTTATTTTAATTCACCATAGTTCCTATACCTTCGCTGGATTTAAACTAGTTGTTCTCATGTAGTTGTAATTGTGCGCTCACCGCACAACGCAGATTATATTGAATTTTCAACAATCGGATTTTTTTTGTTTAAACACCGAACTAAATTTGATTAATCTTTTTCTTGTTATAATTGCGTTTGCAGGTTTACCCTTTTCGAATTTTCGTATTTCCTTCATTTCCAAAAAAATATCCTTCATGCACAGTCAGCAAATGACAATCTACAAGTTTTTTCTTTTTCCCAATGGTTTCGGTTTTTGTTTTTGGTACGTTTCTATGAAAAAATAGTTGCCTTTTATTCGTGCCTGGTTTTGTGTTCTGTTATTGTTCTTCTGACTTTTTTGTATCTCAGTACGTTTTTGGGCAACTTTGGGCAACTTTTTTCACTTTTTTGCAAAAATTTACGTTCACACAACATTTGTTGTAGAGTAGAACTTTTTATAATAAAAAAATTTAATCCAGCGACTCTGTGGCGACGCTACAATTTGCAACTAAAATTTCAGAAACCACCATTTCCTTATCTGACCATATTGGAAAAATTTTGATAAAACTGTATCAAATAAAACTGTTGAAATTTGCGCAAGATTTTAGGTTTTGTTAATCAGGAAAACACCAGAATATTGTGTGCTTTTCCTGTTTGTATTTGCAAGATAAAAGTAGTTTTTTTCTGTTTTAGCGTGTTTTGATAACGAGGAAAGATGGCGTTTTGCTGAAATTCCAAATTTCACAAAAAGTCCAAATAAATTTTAACAAAAAAGAAGAAAAAAGAACTTGATAAAGTACGCAGTTTTGCATATAAGATACACGTTTTTAATAATGTTCTGAAAGCTTCACTTTCAAATAAAACGTACTGGCAGCATAAAAACCAACTCTGTTTTTAATGACCATTGTCTCAAGGTTACTTTGATTTTGTGGGGTACAGTGACAATCCTGGTTTTTAATCTCTTTAATTAATAAGCTTTTAAAATTTTGGCTACTAAATAATCGGATTTAATAAAATGCCAATAGCCAGTAAAATTGTCTTATCGATCATTATTTTCTGCTTTGGTTTTTCGAGCAATATAGATGTCCGGAAGAACATAAGTTAAAGCTTTTCATATTTCAATTTTAGAACTACCATATTACCCCCATTAAACCCCCCCCCACCATTAATCCCCCCACCAATAAATTCCCACCCCCGACCAGTTTCCGAATAATCCCCCCCCCACAAATAATCCCCCATGGGGGATTCTTGGAGACCTGTTTGAAACACATACCCAGCGAATTCAGTGGCTGGTTGCAGTGAAAATGATGAAATTGTGCTACCAAAGGCCCCAAATGGGGGAGTTAATAGTAATTTCATTACAAAAGGCTGTTATAAAAGGAAATTTCTATGTAGAGTAGAAGTTTCTGCGCCTTTCTTGCCTGCCATGCAATGTATTTTTGCCATTTTTCAACAAACTCCCACCCCTAGAATTTTTTGTAAATAAACCCCCCCCCACCAATATAATCCCCCCCCCCACCAATAAACCCCCACCCCTAAAAGTCGCTGACGTATTAATCCCCCATGGGGGTTTATTGGGGGTAATACGGTATATACAAATGCAATTACATGCATAATATGATCTTTTCTTTTGGTCTCGAGAGTCGAAACTCAATGCGCGCTACGTAAATGTTTCATGCATGACGCGGGAATTCAAAGTTGGCAAAGAGATCATAGCCGAGTCTCCTAAATAGGGCCGAGTCCCTTAAGCTATTTTGAATCGTCACAGAAAGATTGAAACTAGGTTTCCTTTCTAGATTTCTAGATTTCTCATTGAGTCGCAGAACCAAAAAATGATAACTTAGTTTTTAAAATTTCAGTCAGCGCAGCAACTCAATCATTAATCTAGAACAGAATGAAATCACTCGATGCCATCTGTGCACGTCTGACAACGAACAACATCAGCAATACATCGTCAGCCAGTGCTGCATCCAGTCTAAACCTGCCACACGAAAACAGCGGTTCAATTTCTCCAGAGACAACAAGCGGTCATGCAGACGTTGATGGTAGCGCTGATGTGCATCTACAACAAAACGCCATCCATCATTCATCTGCAGATGACCTGGAGTCTGTGACCAGCACCGAGGAATCAGTCGCCGGTTTGCCCGCAAAGCGTCGCCGCAAATCAAAGCCGAATAAGCTGAATGACGGGTGAGTTGACCTAATAGCACAATGAAATCTTTTAGTTTCGATAATGTTACTTTAGTTTTTTGCCCACTAAATCGTGACAGATTTTCTATTGAAAAACTATTTCAGACAGGTTTTCGAAACATTAAGAACGTCAAAAATAAGTCCACTTTTTAGCCCACCTGCAAAGTTGGTTGCAACTGTTAATGGCAATCTGATGACCCCGTCAAAATCGTCCCGTCAACAGAACACAACTGATTCAACGTCGAACAGGAACAATAATCAAGTACCCTCAAGGGAAAAAGACGACGACGCGAACTCTTTATGTGAATTACGAATCGATAACGCCGACTGGCTGTTGGCTAAACTAAATAGCTCAACTGACCAGTCAGATTGCGCAAGTCCTTCCGTCGCTACATGTGCGAAAGACCAATAAGAAACCATTTTCAGTTGTTTTCTTACGTAGACCTGATGAAAAGGTGTGAAAATTGAAACTTTTTTCAGCTGATCACGAACTCTCAGCAAGTCCAGCTCCTGTGGTGTTTCCAACAGGCAAATTAAAAACGGAACCTGCAGTTGCAAAAAGCGCAATAGCAGATGCCAATCCTTCTGTGGAACACTTCATTTCACGGTTAAACTTTTTTCTACATACATAGATTACACAGATATTTCATTTCAACTGAATAGTCTTGTAACGCTGTGTATTATTTCAGTTTTATTGGTATTGATTGTTTGCTGCCTGGCTGTCGCGCATCAGCGGGTGCCAGAGAACACTTTCACTGTCGCCAATGCAACAATCGAATGTTCACAAAAAAGGAAGACATGCTCAGGTATATCCATTTTTATGCATGCTCATCCATGAACGAACTGAAGAACTTTTTTAACTTTTTACTGATCGCAGACATTATAAATGGCATCGAAAAAGGCAAGAGTCTTTGGCGAACGGCTTCCTTCGATTTAGCGCTACTGACAATTGCTTCGCCAACTATCCCAACTGCCCACACAACATGCGTCAAACGCATTATCACTGTCTTCAGGTGTGAATCAATCAATAATTTTATTGTCAGCTGAATCTACATTTTCCGTTTTCTGGAACTGGCACCATTTTGCCATCCATGACATCAAATTTTGTTTTTTTTAAATTTGAATCTCAATGTTTCAGCCAAACTGTGCCAAGATTTACGTGTCGACGTCGGATGTGCAAATGCATGCAAATGCCCACAGAAAAGCAGCGTTTATCGCTCGCGAAGGCTTTCAGCGCTTCAAAGCAACAGAAGAATGTCATTTCAAGGAATGTCCCTTCAGAGAATCGAATCACCGAACAACTCACTTTCATTGCCTACGACCAAACTGCACACACGCCTTTAAAAATAAAGCTGATATGGGTAAGGACTTTTGTTTTTTGTGCTGTTGTTTACTTTATGTGCAACAATTTCTGTTTTTTTACTGTACATTGTATAATTTCGTCAAATTTGAACGGAATACTGTACAGTATGGCCGAACAAATGAAGCAGTCCATCCAAGGCGGGATCAGTCGCACACTAGGAGTTGTCTTTTTCAAAAATGCCAAACATAATTCTCAATCTTGTGTGCAAGGGTGAAAGAATGAACAGAATAGCACGAAGAATCCATTAGTCTGAAAAAACACGTCAAATTTGGCACACAATTTGTTTCTGAACGTCTGTTTTCTTTCGTTCAAAATTCGCGCGCTCCTTGCACCCTAAAAAGCTGCCATGTTTAATCGGCTATACCGTACATGCATGTCAATATAATCAAAATATCTAGACTTCAAGTTGGTTTACTATACTCACAACAGTTGGATTACTAATTCAGTTATAACTTCTTTATTACTACATTTGCAGCTGATCTGACAAGACATCTTCAAAGTTTACAAAAGTACAAAAGATATTCAACGTTTTTAGACAAACACAAAGCACATCACTTGCGTGACGAACAACTGATCCGAGATGGCTTCAAAAAATTTATGAAAACGGAATATTGCATGTTTCCGAATTGCGCATTTAACCGTGTCATTAATCACATTCATTGCATTCGACCCGGTAGCTTTTTTACAGTTTGTTGATTTTTATATTTTAGTTTTTCAAACACTTCCTGGTTTCTACCTAAATTTAACAGAGTATGTGTTTGTAGTTGTGTGTCAAACTTCTTGCACAGACACAAAAACTTGCTGGTGTGTGGTCTTTAACTGCTCTTATAACCGTCAGTTTTTTAAATCACTTACTCAATCGCATAATCGATGCAGTCGAATTTAAGCTTTCATTCGTGAAAATTGTTCTTCAGGTTGCGGCTACGTCCTTCACTCGACCGGTCAAATGTATTCGCACAAACGAAAGCATGAACGGCAAAAACTGACGGGTAATCAGTGTCCTCTGGAAACTCTTGACAGCAGCAGCACAGGAATCCCGGAACGAAAAATCAATAACAACGCAAATTCAGATCAGCCAGTCACTGGACATTCTCTTAAAATCAGTTCAGCATCACCAAAACAAAATAATATTGAAATTGATACAACGAACCACTTGAAAGACACTGGTGGCTTATTAACTTTTAACAACAACGACCCCAACATAAACAGTCACATGTTGCTGATGACGAAGAAAAGAAATCAAAGTATTAATGAAACTGTTAATGGCAATAATCAAGCACCAGTTATTGGGTCCCAGCAGCAACAAGCACCCCCCGCAATCAGCAATTTGTCGCAAATGAATCCAGCAACCCTAGCAGCCATGTTGACAGCGTCGCAGACATTATTGGTTTGTTCAAAGACATCCTTGAAACCGCCGTGTTTTTGCAAATTTCTTAACATTTCAATTTTTATAACAGAATGCAAGAGCATGTAAAATTACATGGATACAATTATACGATATTGGTATTGTAACGCAGACATGTTAAATTTTCTTCAGATAATAGTTTGTTTAAAATCACTCAGGGTGTCAACAGCAGTAGTGGTCATAACAGCACTGTTTCATCGGACATGTTGCGTGCCTTAACGCCTGCTCTTCAACAGCTGCTAAATGCTCAGGTACGCCGGCTGCTAAATGCTAAATGCTTCCAAGTTGATTTCGTTTTTACAAATTGCACAAGACAGTTTTGTTACAATGTTTTACACTTGTTTAGCTACTCAACGCTCAATATCGCTTGTCACAACAACAGCAACAACAAGAACAACTGCCTCGGCCAACGCCATCAAATCCGTTAATCAGTAATTTAACAAAAGCAAAAATGTCGCAACTAAATCAAAACGTGCCTGATAAAAACCAAGTACCAAATGAACCGCTGTCCACAATTCCAAATTCGCTTAGCTGTGCGCAACCTGCCACTGGTGGAGTGCGCATAAAAATTAAGCAGTACGACCCAAATACGCAGAATTTTGTGCACACTGTTACAATTGGTGGATCGAACACCCCAAGTAACTCGAATAACAACAGTGAAATTACTCCTAACAAATTCATCAGTGATAGCTCAATTGATGACGATAACTTGATTATTGATGAGTCTGCACCAACGTTTGCTAAACCAACTGCAAATATTTTGGACCCTGGACAACTGCAGAAATCGATTAGCAACGTTTTGCCCGAACCAATTGATCGAAACGACATCGATGAACAAAATAAGAATACCTCGCAGCAAAATACAGATGTTCAGACTAACTCAAACAGCAAAAAAGAACAACGGCTACCGTTGGCATTGACGTGGCAAAATTATATTACCCGGTTTGTTTTTTGTGTGTTCTCCTTTCTTTTGGTTTTGTTTGATATTCAATGCATTTGCACGCAGTGATAGGAAAACGCTTCATAGATTGTGCAGCAATTCAAATTTGCGGCCCGGTTGTATTTACGAACGAGATTTTTTTTGCTTTTGGTGTGTAGTTTTATCCAGAGCGTGAAACTTTTGTCACTACAAACTTTAAAATTTGATAATAATAATAATGGCTTATTTCCTTTATGCTTGCATCTGTTCAAACGTCAACACTTTTAGATTTATTCTTTTCATTTCAGATTCACAGCCAATGACAGATGTAGTGCTCATTGTCCACTTTTGTACAAAGACCATTATCATTGCACGGCTGGAGAGAGCTGCACTATGGTTTTTCGTTCAAAAGAAGGTGTCAGAGAACATTCACATCAGCATCAATTGCTGGAAATGGCGTCACACAGTTTTCAGTGTGTGGAACAAGACCAAACTTGTTACGTGATGAATTGTCGATATGCCAGTGTTGAGAAACACTTTCATTGCATGATGGTAAGCAAAAATTTTTGGACTGGACTTATTTCCGGTGTACTTTCTTTTTTAGTTTGGCTGTTTGTTTACTCATTAATAATATTTTCAGCCAAATTGCTCTGAGGTTATTGGAAGTAGTGAACCAACGTTTCAACGATTGAAACACTATAAAGTGCACGACTATTCAATTGTTTTAGCATCCGATTTTGACTCAGCAAAAAGGCAATCAAAAAAATTGTCGCAGGTTAGTGTTTAAAAAATTGTTATGTCGCTTTTTACATGATTTCAATGTTTTTAATTGTTTAACTTTGGTAAATTTTCTTCTTCTTCAGTTAAGTCTTACAATTAAAATGATAAAAATTATATATGTTAAAATTGTATGATAATTAGGTCTCACCTGAAATTCCATTGTCAAACACGACCACTTCAATTCCGACATGTGCCGTTGCTGCACCGAAAAGAGGTCGACCACGAACAGTCAGCTCACCAGGACGATCTGTAAAACTACAAACGACATCAGACACTACGCTGCCAAACACCTGTGACCCGGTAGTAGCCTACTTCAACCTATTCAATGCCTCTCCATGTGAAACCATAATAATCTTTAAATTAATGCAATTCAAACCAATTTTCAGCCTTTGTTGCTCAGTCGTGGGAACCAAATGTTTGATTCAAGATCAACAAATCGAAACACTCTTGAGAACTTTGTCACGTTCCAACCATACGAACCGTGTGCTGACGCAGGCTGCATTTTAGTGGGTCAAACTCACTTTCACTGTGCGATGCCTCGTTGCTTTTACACGACGGCAAACCTGGAGCATGCAACGTCTCACAAAGTGGATTTTCACGAATCATTAGAAATACCAGTCGGTTTTGCGTGCTACGACAGAACGTACAATTGTCGATGGCCACTTTGTGCACACAACCAACAACAGCGACACTTCCACTGTTTGAATGTTGAATGCGGCGAGGTAAGAAATCAAGTTGTCGCTCCTCTTCTGTGTGCGCCAAGCAGCAATTACAATCTTAGGTTTTTAGACTGGTTGTTGCTTTTTCAGGCGTTTTTAAAAGTGAACGCTCTCGCGACGCATGATCATAAATCGCCCATTAATGACAAATCAAATGTTGAAGTGAATTCGCCTGTTGAAACGCTGGTTAGTTATTGCAAAAATTATTTAGTTGTTTACCTTTTTAATTGAAGCATTTGTGGTAATCTGCAGTAATCTGCACATGCATGCGTGATCTTGCAGATGTCCAATGCAGCACAAACCACGGGAACTTTAATTGATCCACTTACATCGTGCCCCATTCCGATGCTTCCCAACAGCACAATACCTGCATACACCGTTATTCAAAACTGCGGACGACCATTCTGTAAACTAAAGCGCGCCCCCCACTATCACTGCGGTGCCTGCCAACAAGCGTTTTCAAATTCTGGTCGTTTGTTGCCACATTTACATAAACACGGCGTAGCGCAACCGGCTGCGATCATGCAGTCGAGTTCAACACCACCAGCAACACCGACAACAACTATGAACAGTAGTGACACAACTAATCAGCAACAAGTAACGGCAGCAATTAATTTGTCTGCGCCGTCGACGCCTCCATTGAGCATTCAATCATTATTAAGTGGACTGTTAGGCATGGGCACATTGACAAATGTGACCGCCGCGAACCCGAATAGCTGCACGGAGTCAATTGTAACAGCGCCCCCGGGCAAACTGAACCCCAGCTCGTCGCTTCAGTTGGGCACAACGAAGAGTGCGAGCCAATCAAATTTGAAGCGCATAGCATCCGAATCAAGACTGACTGACACAGCAACCACTAGCGAGTCGGCTGGTAAATTACTGCGATTCGCCGATTTTGTTCTTGAAGCTGGCGGACAAATTGCAGCGGGAGAAGATGGCAAACCAATACCTGGAAGTAGTTTGATGAGCCGGATTGTGATCTGTTCCGACTTGAACTGCGAAACCCGAGCGACTAGGGGTATATTTTGTTGCATTCTTTCATAAATGCACCGTTTTGTTTAAAACTTGAGTTTTGAAAAAAACGTTTTATTTTTTAGGCACCCATTATCACTGTCAAAAGGCTGACTGTCAATTCGTGGCGGTTGATCCAACCAAATTAGCTTTACATCTCAAGCAGCATGACAAAAATGACCAACTGGTTCAGTTGCAGTTTGCCAAATTTGAAGGGTGCAACCAAGCGTCTATAAAGTTGGGTACCAATCACCATTCAAACTATATGCAGGCTAGAGCATGTACAACACCTGGATGCACGTATTATACACAGGTACGTCGATTATTCCAGTTGTGTCTTCCATCACACGTTGTTTAAGAAATCAAACTTTTAATTGATTTTTAGAGAACGGTTGTTACATTGCAGGTTCACTATCACTGTCAGGTTTGTGGACAATCTGCGTTGACTCAAGTACAGATGGTCACTCACAAAAACACTATGCATCCGACCTGAGATTTCTTGTTTGCATTTGCGCGAGGCTCCAGGTTCATGTTGGTGGAGTTGCGTTCATCTGTCTGCACTTTATTTGTTTTTGGTTCAAATTGCACGTGTTGTACATTAGTACTTTTTACAACTGCAATATGCTAACAGGTTGAAGGCTGGGGTGATTACCGAGTAAAGTGCAATTAAATGGTTCATTATGCTGTGATTTTATTGATTTTTAACTGAAGTTGTCTTTATATGTTGTTGCTTTTTGCATCATGTTTTGAATGTCCAGCACACCATTTTGCAATTATACTGTCAAAAAGAAGCACGTACACTACATACATACATATTTAACTGTACATACATACATACATTTAAATACACTGTACATACATATTTAACAATTTTTTGCAAGAAGTTGTTATTTACTTTGTGTACCACGTTTTGTTTCGCTCAAGTGTCTTATGATATTGATTTGTGCTCATGGTGTTTTCATTTCATTATCACGTCAGTGTGCCTTTTTGTTGGCTTATTTTCACCTCCCCGCCATATTTTTCTCAAACCGTGTTTTTATTATTTTCAAGTGCCATGAAGTTGAAACAGTCACAATTGTTGTGTAATGATTGCATTTGGTCCCATTCATTTTTGTTTTGAGCAGAAAAAACACCTGTTTCTGTGTTTATTTCGGTTTGTTTTACAATAGATTAGTTTGGACAACAGAATAAAAGCGTTTGTTCCGATCCGATCGATTATTCACTTTAAAAAATTTTAATCCAGGATGCACAAGGCGTAAACAAAAACCAAAATCAAACACATTGTTAATTTGAGATATTAATCTGATAAACCGGTGTTTTGGTTGGTATTCATATTTAAAAATGATTTTTGATTTTCGACCAGATTTTCTTAGAAAAAAACGGCGTTTCTTCCCGTTGACAACCCTAATTTGATTTAAAAATGCGTAATTTTGTTTCAGTAGCCCAAAAATCACGATTTTTTGTTTTTTGGGAGTTTTTTTTGGATGTTTTAGGTCCGTACTCCGTGTGGTGTTATACTTGAACGAATCTAGTCAAATTTAATATCAGTCAATTCACCTTAATTAGGCGAACAACTTTCGATTATATACCAATACCATATCTTCCCTACGTAACCCGTAGAACACGATTTTTAGCATTTTTAACCATTTTTTAGGCGTGAAAGTGGCATTTTTGATCCTTGTGGTGTTCTAGTTGTTCGAATTGAATCAAATTTAGTATCAATCAATTCCTCTTGGTCAAGCGAACAACTTTCGTTCCGATACCATAACCGTAGCTTGTCTACCGTACCCCTTAAACTACAGTATTTTACCAATTTTTCACCATTTTCAGGCTTGAAATTGACTTTTCTGCTCCATGAAGTGTTATACTCAAACGAATCTAGTCAAATTTAACATCAATCGACTCTTCCTGGTTAGGAAAACAACTTTATTTAGATATGGTAGTTTTTTCTTGACTATCGTACCCCTTAAAACGCGGTATTTTAACAATTTTTCACCATTTTAAGGCCTGAAAGAGGCATTTTTGATCCCTGTAATGTTCTAATTGTTCGAATTAAATCAAATTTGCTATCAACACACTCCCCTTGATTAGGCAAACAATTACATACCGTAACCATATCTTTGCTACTGTAGCCCGCCAAATGGTGATCATGGTGGCGGCAAGCGACAAAGCAAGTACCTATGTTTTTTATTTTTGTTAGTTTGTGTGTTTGTCGTGTTATAAAGCCATTAGAAACTCAGACTAACACAAAAATCGATAAGTTTAAACCAGTACCGTGGGCCCAAAAAAATTTTCGAGGGGGGGGGGGGTATGGTACCGTGGGGGGGGGTGCCGACCAAAAAGTGAGGGGGGGGGGGTCCAATCTATGGTAACGTGGGACCCCCCCCAGGGGGTCCCATGGGGGGGTGCATTTTTTCAAAATTTTCTGTGGGGGGGGGGGGGTCCACCCCCCCCACCCCCCCATGTAATTTTTTCGCTCAAATTTGAAAGGAAAAACGCTAAATTTTGCTGCAAAATCTTTGAAATTACAATGAAGATGGTCAAGTTATCATATATTCAGCTTATATTATGGAATTTATACAAAAAAAATCTTTATTTTCTAAAAAAAAATTTGGGTGTGCAGAAATTTTTGGGGGGGGGGGGTGTCCGCCAGACAAAATTTCATGGGGGGGGGTGGGGGGGTGTCGGCCAAATTTTCGAGGGGGGGGGGGTACGATGGGGGGGGTGCCCTGTTTTAGGGGGGGGGGGGTGGCACGGTGCCCCCCCCACCCCCCCCCCCACCCGACGGTCTCGGGTGCTCTGGGGGGGGTGTACCCCCCCCCCCCCCCCCCGCCCACGGTACTGGTTTAAACGTGTAGGGAGGGAGTGCCTAAGCCTAAGCTTAAGCCCCTAGGGTTGTTTGTTAAACAAAAATCGATTTAAAAATGTTAAAAAAAATCCGAAAACTTTATCTCTAACAGTACCGTGGGCGGGGGGGGGGGGGGGGGGGGGCCGGTCCACCCCCCCCCCGCGCACCCGTGACCGTCGGGTGGGGGGGGGTGGGGGGGCACCGTGCCACCCCCCCCCCCTAAAACCGGGCACCCCCCCCCCATCGTACCCCCCCCCCCCTCGAAAATTTGGCCGACACCCCCCCCCCCCCCCCCCATGAAATTTTGTCTGGCGGACACCCCCCCCCCAAAATTTTCTGCACACCCTAATTTTTTTTTCGAAAATCATGATTTTTTGTCTATAAAGTCTATAATATAAGCTGAATATATGATAACTTGACCATCTTCATTGTAATTTCAAAGATTTTGCAGCTAAATTTAGCGTTTTTCCTTTAAAATTTAAGCGAAAAAATTTCATGGGGGGGTGGGGCAGTACCGTGGGCGGGGGGGGGGGGGGGGGGGGGCCCCCACACCCCCCCCCAGAGCACCCGAGACCGTCGGGTGGGGGGGGGGGGGGGGGGGCCCCGGCCCCCCCCCCCCCCTAAAACAGGGCACCCCCCCCCCATCGTACCCCCCCCCCTCGAAAATTTGGCCGACACCCCCCCCCCCCCCCCCATGAAATTTTGTCTGGCGGACACCCCCCCCCCCCCAAAATTTTCTGCACACCCTAAATTTTTTTTCGAAAATCATGATTTTTTGTCTATAAAGTCCATAATATAAGCTGAATATATGATAACTTGACCATCTTCATTGTAATTTCAAAGATTTTGCAGCAAAATTTAGCGTTTTTCCTTTCAAATTTGAGCGAAAAAATTTCATGGGGGGGGTGGGGGGGGGGACCCCCCCCACAGAAAATTTTGAAAAAATGCACCCCCCCATGGGACCCCCCTGGGGGGGGTCCCACGTTACCATAGGTTGGACCCCCCCCCTCACTTTTTGGTCGGCACCCCCCCCACGGTACCATACCCCCCCCCCTCGAAAATTTTTTTGGGCCCACGGTACTGGGGGGGGGGTGGACCCCCCCACAGAAAATTTTGAAAAAATGCACCCCCCCCATGGGACCCCCATGGGGGGTCCCACGTTACCATAGGTTGGACCCCCCCCCCCCTCACTTTTTGGTCGGCACCCCCCCCCCCACGGTACCATACCCCCCCCCTCGAAATTTTTTTTGGGCCCACGGTACTGATCTCTAATATATACTCTGAAACAGTAGCGAACGCGGGACCTCGGGTGAGGGGGGGGTGTTTGCCTAATTTTAGAGGGGGGGGGTCAGGTGCCTTCTCTGTGAGGGGGGGGGGTGCACGGGCAGCAAATTTTCCTGAGGGGGGGGGGGTTCACAGGCACAAAAATTTATTGAAGGGGGGGGTGCACGGGATCGCACGGGTAATACCAAATTTTTGCCTTGGAAAAACACAGAAATTTTTGTAAAATACAGAATATTTTGTGCAAACAAGCTGCTTGTTTGGTCAGAAACAACAAAATCTATGCAGGGACAGACACAAACGTCAAGAAAAATGCAAAAATTACGGTATTTTTGGAAAAAATTGAGATGAGATTGACCACCGTGAGGGGGGGGGGGTGCGATCCCGTGCTTTCTCGCGGAGGGGGGTGGGGGAGTCTAGTACCCGTGTCGAGGTAAAGGGGGGGTGGGGGGGTACACGGGTATCTGCCCGTGCACGGGCAGGATTTTCGGCTGAGGGGGAGGTGGACCCCCCCCCCCACCCCCCCGCACTTTCGCTACTGCTCTGAAAAACTTAATTTTGGGCTTTGGCACAAATTTTTCGAAAGTTCAACAAAATTTTTCTTTGATATTACCTCGTAAAACCTTCAACAGTCGATTTTGGACCGTTTTACCGACTACTGATTTTAGGTTTCTGTGTGATAAATACTGCAATGGTCACCTTTTAAACATTCGCCCATTTTGAGCCAATATTCAACGCGACGCGACACCATGCCAAAATCGAAACAAGCTGCAGCCGGTTTGTTGCTGTTTCTAATTTTTTAGCGTATCACTGGATTTCGGTTCATTCCAATCGTTTGTTGTCCGTTCTTCTTGTATGACACACACACAACGCAAGTCGCCCATTATTTTCCTTTACAAACTTCCAGACGTTTCATCAAAACTGGAAGCACAATTGAAACTGGCGAGGCAAACCGGAGACGCACATCGAATGGTGCAGCTGTGCAAAGAGCTCGGTGACTGCTGCAAATGCGGTGACAGTGCTTTTGCTTTCCTCTTCTTTTACGGGTTGCGTTTTCTGTCAACGGTGCGTGTTTTTGCAGACCACGACGATGATGCGGCGAAGCGATACTACGAGCAGGGCCTGCGCGTGTGCATGGCGACACGTGTGCCTCCGTTGGCAGTTGCTGAACTGCACAGACGATTGGCTGAAACACTCTCCGCAATGGGTGAGAAACGCACCGCCACGCTTGCTCACTCCACGAACACAAATGCATTTTAGGGTCATCTGTTCTGTGTTTTTAAGGCAATCATAATAATGATTATAAATGTGAATGCATCGTGGGTATTTGTTTGCATGTAAATGCACCGGTTTTTATGTTGCAGAAAAATCGATTTTATTTCTGTTTCAAAACCATTTCATTACCCATTTTTTTCAGCACCCAGTTTCCAAAACTTGGCTCTGGGAACCAATCAGAAATGCAGTTGAAAATAGTAAAATGAAGTTCAATTTTAGTTTGACCCCGTTTATTTTTTGAGTTGTGCAAAATGCAATTCTGCGAGTCCAATAGTTTTCAACTCTCAAAAATTTTAGGTAAAAATCAGGGTTTTTTTTACGCAAAATCCTGCGTCAATGACGAAAAATATTTTGGGCTGACGCAAAAAAATTCGGTCGTTTGCGTCAGCTGACGCAAACAAATTTTGAGAACGTCATAAGGCTTATTTTGAGTTATTTATGCACAGATTCAAAATTTTCCGCGCCTTCAGCGGAGAGCAGACCGCGTACACATTACAATTTGTCTGACAATGTCCATCATGCAAATAAAATGGATGGCATGGTCAGCTGATTCATGGTTCGCTTTTCAGAATTGTTCAGTATTTTGTTGACAACGGTTCGATGTTGCAACAGTTTGTTGTTTTGAGCGTGGCAAGGTTCATACTTCCGCTAAACTCTTATTTAGACTTAGATTTAGACTCGATTTAAACTCGATTTAGACTGGTGTCATATTGACGCAAAATTATTTGGGCTGACGCAAAAATTTTCGACCGTTTGCGTCAATTGACGCAAAAAATTTTTGACGAGAAAAAACCCTGGTAAAAATCGAATAGGTTTGCCATGCAAGAAAAAACAGAAATAAAGCCGCTTTTTTTGAAAAGAAGCCGGTTATATTTGCCATGCGAACCTAGTGCAAGAATGTGTGCAGAGTTGCACGAGCAAGCAGCGACCTCAGCGCGCCACTACCTCGAAGCAGCGCACAAACTGAGTGACGTCAGCGGCGACCGCCAATCAGAGACACAACGCGCGTATCACGTGATGGGACAAGTCGCATGGACGCATTACTGCCACATAAAAGACGCCTTTCTTGAACAAGCCGCAGGCAACAGTCAACAGCAGATGCAAGCCTTGTTTCTGCTAGTGAGCTCATCGAGGCCGTTCTCTTTGTTTGACCGATGTCCTAAAGAGGTTTTGCGACTTGTATGGGCGCATTTCTCATCTGATCAGTCCTGGTCCAAAGAATATACGACGTACTTCGTTATTGTAACACAGTATTGTTGCACAGCCAAGAACAAAGACTTGTTGCAGCACAGATATACAGGGTGGGCCAAAAAAAGGTTCCATTTTCAAACCGCTGTCACTGGCTGGTGTTTCAATATTATGAGCTGAAATTTTCAGCATTGATAAAACATGTGATACCATTTTTCTGACAAAATTTTTATCCAGTTTGGTCAAGTAGATTCAGTTTTACAGCACAATGTTTAAAAATTCCCAAATTTTCCAAAAAAACGGATTTTTAACCAAGAATTTCACAACGAATCATTGCTCATAGACATCCAAATCATCATCAAGGTTCTCGTCCGGCTGCGGCTGGATTGCATTTTACGCGAAACCGGCGAGTCACTGCAGAAAAATTTTCAGATTGCTCCCACCAGATAGCACACCAGACCCGTTGTTCTGCTGTCCACTTAACCATGACGAAACTGCAAAAAACTGAAACTGAACACTGTTTTTATTCAAACCGCAGAAAAACTTTTCAAAAGAAACAAATTAACAGACAGAGCAACACACAAAACAAAAAGTCAACTGAACAATTCTTTCTGTCGCAGTCGCATGACTGCTGACTCGAGTCCGTTGTGAAACATCAGAATTTCGCTCGAGCTGCTCAAACGCAATTCAAGTGTGAGACCTTACCACTCTGAGCGCATGATTTGAACTATCAATACCCCGGGTATCCAAAAAAGACCCATTTGTCACCTTCGCAACAGTTCCAAAATTGAATCACGCATCTTGATACTAAATTTTTCTTGCACTCATTTCAGTCAATTTGTTGATTTTTCGAGCTTTTTAGAAAATCTGCCGCAGTGAGCGCTAGGAATTATATATCGGAAAAAAAATTTTGTCAGTAAAATGGCATCACATGTTTTATCAGTGCTGAAAATTTCAGCTCATAATATTGAAACACCAGCCAGTGACAGCAGTTTGAAAATGGAACCGTTTTTTGGCCCACCCTGTACTTTATGGCTTCACAAAAGCTGGCTAACTAGCGTGCCAGCTGGTGGATTTGGGTTTTACACATAAAGAACTGCGATTTTCTCAGGCTGAGCGTTCAATGCAGCGTGCGCTTGAATCAGCCGCCGAAATTGCCCAGAGCACACACAGCGATCGCAAACTACGCCAGGCGAACGCTTGCGTGAACTTGGCGCAACTGTATCAGTCGGCAGTGGTGCCGTTTTGGAGTAAAAGTCTGCAGTTTGCACAGAAAGCTGTGTCGCTGGTGAAGGCTGCTGAAAGGATTGCAGCACTCGTCAAGCAACCGTGCGTTTCGTGGCACCTTTCAGTTTGAGCACTTTGAAAACCGATTTTATCTTTTTGGCCGTGAAACTTATCGCACGTTTTGTATGGATTTGAAAATCTAGGGCATTTTATTTTTTACTTCGGTCCGTTTTGATTAATATACAGGGTGTTTCAGAAGTAGTGGGTTGATGTGTTATTTCTCGAGTTGTGTTGAACCATATTCAATGAAATTTTAGACAGTTGTTCAAGAAACTTCAACTTAGATTTGTGCGAAATTTCAGAGAAATTCGTTTACCTGCACACGAATGACAGAGCAAAACACACAAAAACATTGATTTCCGCACGCATCTAGGGGTTCTTGCTTGGAACCGGGTGAAACATTAACTTGTATGCGGCAGAATCGTTGCATGCATGAATACGAAATGTTTTTTTAATCGGAGATCATCGTCCAGCTAAAACAATACATCTCCGAGGCCTTCGCATCGATGCCAGCGTACATGCGCACAAGAAGATGGTTTTGGTCATGACTAGGGATGGATCCGGCAAATTTGCCGGAATCCGGACCGGATCCGGCTCAAACCCGTTCCGGCCGGGCCGGATCCGGTAAAAATTGCCGGAATCCGGACCGGAATGGCCTTTTTATGTCTAAAAAACATCCACGGTCATTTCGTCGCTCCTTCATCACATTTTCAGCAGAAAACAGCACAGACACAGACACAGAGTCAGCAAGACACAGCACGTGAACCAACCAAAAATTACAACAACAACAACTGACAAAATTCACATCGCATAGGCATAATCGAGTGCTGGCAGCAACACTCTATTCAGAAACATGACCTTTTCGGCGTTCTGAGTTGACAGACGAGATCGGCTGTACACAAACACCTGCCTGGCTTCAGAGAACATTCGTTCGCTTGCCATGCTTGTTGGTGGCGGTGCCAGGTATCTGCGCGCGATTGTCGATAGTTTGGGGTATTTCGACGAGTTCAGCCGCCAAAAGTCTAGCACCAGATCACTTTTGTCCGGTTCGTCGATAAAATCATCCGACTCTTAAATCATCTAGTACATATTCATTTCGCCGCGCAATTCGTCTTCGAGACTGGATTTGCCTGACGGGTTGCGCGGTCGCGCAGCGTGAAACTCGATGCCTCCGTAGAGGCCAGTCGATTTCTTTTTTGGTTCGGGCTCGCGTTCACTTTCGTCATCGTCGTTGTTCGCGACCTCGGATGTATCGTCGCAGTTTGTGGGCGTCTCCGGTCGTTTCAAGTTTTTCTTTGCAAACTGAAGTAGTTCACAACGAATCGCGCCCGCATTTTGAATACGACTGCTGTATTTTTGAATCGCGGATCAACGTACGTGACCACGATGTAGAATTCGCGGAAAAGCGCACGGAAGCGTGTGTCGATGCTGTTCAGCAGCGTTTCTTTCGTACCAATGCCACTCGCATCTACTTGTTCGATGCGCTGCTTCAGTGCGCACACGGCGGGCAACACGGCACCCCGCACACCCACGGTGACATCGCTGGTGTTCTGGGGGTCCACCCACCCCCTTGTCTTCGGTACTGCTAACAAAAAAGCCACTGTTTGCCAGCGAACTGAATATGACAGACGAAGATGGCTGATTTCAAAAAAAACCTGCTTTGTTCATCAACAACGTCGGCCAAAAGACGTGCCCATTGCTGGCAGCCACGTTTTTCAAAGTGGACGATGCTGCATATAAGTTTACCACTTACGACAAAAATAGTGAACCGTTTAGCATTGAACAGACACTAAACTAAAGCAACGCTCACTGATCACATGCCAAATGCACAACAACGAAACCAACAAAGCACCAAAACAAGTTTGTCAAACCATTGAACAACTCTGAAACGCAGGAATAAACTGGTTAATTCTCGGGTCTCGGCTATTCCGGCCGGATCCGGCAAATTTGCGCCGGAATCCGGACCGGATCCGGATCCAATTTTAAGCGCCGGAATCCGGACCGGAACCGGCTCCATCCCTAGTCATGACGGATAGGTGCAAGCGATGCATTGAGGCTCATGGTGGACATTTTGAGAAATTTGATTGAGTAGACTGTTGTTATTGCCATACACATTTTGAAGCGTTCTTTTGAATGTTTGCATTGAGTGTTGTCCTTTCCGGTGGTATCGCGTGATCTGGTATTTTCTGGTCCATTTTTAATTTTTTTGTGTTTTGCTCTGTCATTTGTGTGCAGGTAAACGAATTTCTCTGAAATTCGGCACAAATCTAAGTTGAACTTTTGTGAACAACTGTCTAAAATTTCATTGAATATGGTTCAACACAACTCGAGAAATAACGCGTCAAACACCTACCTACTACTTCTGAAACACCCTGTAGACTTCAAGTAGCGAGAGAGTGGCGATTTAGTGGGCTGGAGAACAACAGACATTACAGGAAAAAAATCACAATATACAGGATATCACGCACAATTATACTTATCTATATTATTAAATTTACAAAGTGTCTGTGGCACTTTTTTCCAATTTGAATTGGCGCCCTTTTTTGCTACTTAAGAAAACACCATCTCAATTTCCTTAACCTATTTTTTTATTAATGCCAGTTGAGATTGTTTTCTCAAAACGTCGCTCTTCATATAGCTGGAGTCATCATGATACTCTTTGGTCAACAGCGACAGTTCAGCACAGCATTGGCAAATGGAAGCGTGGCTGATCAAAACTTCATGATCGACTGGGAAAGATGTAACAAAACCGTCTTTGAAAAAAGTTTGAACTTTTTTGTTTTTAAAAATCGGGTTGCAAAACGCACATCGACATCGGTATTGCAAGTTGCACTTTGGATTCAAAACAAGTAAATTTCATTGAAATTGATACTCCATGTTTCATTTTCAAATTGATACTCCATGGTTATGAGCGATAATTTCAACGTAACGCACGATGGGCAACTGGCAATTGTTGCTGCTCAAAACTTGACGAGCGACTGCGAAAGATGTAACAAAACCGTCTTTGAAAAAAGTTAGTTTTTTAATTTGGTCGAAATGGTATTTACCATTCATTTTCACTTTGCAAAATGTTTGGGTCATGTTGGGGTAAACGGGTAAAAGAAGCATTAGCTTTTTAAAACGGGTATTTTTTAATGAAAAAAACGTTAAGTTTTATATTTTTTATTCAATCTTGCTTAACTTACAAAAAGGCTTGACTTAGGTTAGGGTGAACGGGTAAAAATAGCAAAATCATAAACTTTGCATTTTCACTTTACAAAAAAGGCTTGGCTTAGGTAAACGGGTAAAAAAGCATTAGCTTTTTAAAACAGGTAAATGAAAAAAAAACGTTAGTTTTGATATTTTTTATTCAATTTTACTTCACTTACAAAAAGGCTTGACTTAGGTTAGGGTGAACGGATAAAAATAGCAAAATCATAAACTTCGCAGTTTCACTTTACAAAAAAAGGCTTGGCTTAGGTAAACGGGTAAAAAAGCATTAGCTTTTTAAAACGGGTAAATGAAAAAAACGTTAGTTTTTATATGTTTTATTCAATTTTACTTCACTTACAAAAAGGCTTGCCTTCGGTTATGGTAAACGGGTAAAAATAGCAAAATCATAAACTTCGCATTTTTTCTTTATTTAAATACATTAAAAAATATTGTTTTGTAGGCGACTTCACGGCAGCACAAGGTAAATTTTCTTCAGGGTTATTATTCAGTAAACGTTACTGTTTTTTCTTTCTAAGTCAATGCCACTTCACCAAAAAGGCTTGGCATTGATTAAGCCACATACGCTCGGGTCAATAGGCTAGTACATAATTAGAGCTAGATAATTACAATAATCGCCCATCATCAACTATAGTTGAGAACTGGTCTGGTAAGTGCAAGCAACTACTAAGCACTGTGATACGGCGAAAACAGACAAAAGGTCCACCAAGTTATTGTGTTCACGGTTTCAGCGAATTCAAGACGTCATGGCAATTAGCGTATGAAACACTGGCTGCGACGCAGGCGTCCGTGTATCCATTCAGTGGCTGCAACGGAACACACCACGAAATATTCACCGCAATGCACAAGGATACAAACAAATGGACGAAGGCAGACGAGAAACACACGCTGCTGTTGTTGTTGGCAAAGGTGATCAAAGCTGGATGAAGTCAAACACCATTGTGACTTTACAGTGATGTTTGCCAGATTGCTATGAACGTGTGCAACTTCCACCGTGCACGCTCACTGCTGCAGTCAACTGTGATGGACGCTGGCCACAAACGGCACGATGCAACGTTCGCAGATTTGTTGCGTATTGGTTAGTTTGGTGGCATACCCGTGCAACGGTGACCGTGTGCTGCAACAGGCTCAGTGGTTGCGGCCATGTGATCAAGGTGAACATTATGCCGCACTCATAAAAGGAATGATAAAATTACCGTAATGTGTGCTCAAGCTCATCACATGGTAAAGTCACCACGTTCCACCACACTGTCACGTGTGTGCAGGCGGTTGATTGATCGGTTGATTAGTATTGCGCTTAGCCCAAAAATTCAGTTTTTTTTCAGTGAAACGATGTCGGAAGTTGCAAAAACGCACGAAAGTTTCATCGCAGAACGATTCGCTGAAGGTGTCCGAGTTGCACGAGAAGATGGGCGATCTGCTTGCAGAGCCAGCTGCTGCGTGTTTTGCTGCTTCAGCGCAGTGCTATGAGAACGCTGCACAAGCGGTCTGTGCTCCACTCACCAGTATCAAATTCTGAGTCTGCATCAAGTTGTGGGGGTCTCCTTAGTTTTTATGTGAACGTTTCTTCAGGAAACTTGACTGTTGATAAAATTGTATTTGCAGTGTTTTGGTAATCACGGTCACGGATCACGACCGGCTACCGCTGTATCTGCTTGCTTGTCTGTGTGATATGTCAGTTGCTTTTCAGCTTGCCAACAGCGACCAACGGCACGGACAACGTTCGTTGACGCTGATCGAGTCCGCTGCCGAGTCATACAAGGATGCACAGTTGTTTTCGGTGGCGGGCGCGCGTTACGAGCAATTGGCTGATGCTGAACTGCAACAAGGACGCCTGAAGCAGGTCCAATTACTTGACACTGACCCCCGTGATTATTACTTCTGTTCTATACCGGGGTGAATCCTTACTCAGTTGCCGCAATGTACGCAAAACGTAGGTTGCTTAGCGTTGGCCTGGCCATAGTTGCCATTGCATGTTATTTTGCTGCAGTGCGTCGACTCATGGCTGTTGGCAGCGCAGTGCGCCAGTCACTACACTCACTGCGAGGTGCCGTCAGAGGATGTGCACGAGCCTGTGTTCGCCACACGGGACACTGCAATAAAGTGCTACGAAGCAGCGGTCAGCAACGCAACAACATCACGAATGCAACAGCTTTTGGTGCGCTGCTTTTATTCTGAGTTTCATGAGTTGACGATCACGTTCGATGGCATAAACTATATAATGAGCTGCGTTTCTCGCCTGCGTTCAGGCGGAAACGGAGCGCGAATTATAAAATCGTGTTACGGATAATGCCTGGCCTGGTTGAAATGCACGCTCCGGTTTTGCCTGAACGATGGTGGGAAGGGAAACGTAGTTGATCGGAAATATAATTTTGAACACAGATCCCAATATCATAACATTTTATCACAACAGCACGTTGCTTTTTTCAGCGAATCACCCTCAACGAATACGCACAATTTTTGTCAAGCGTGCCTAATCCAACGGAAAAAGAAATCTCTCGCAAAAACGAATTGATTGTAGAACTGGCGAAACTTCCATTGCCAAAGAAAACGGCAAGTCAAAGCGATGAAGAGACTGAGAATGACGCCGCTGAAACGTACGAGTCGTTGGATGAAGACTCTGAGAGTGGTCTGTTTGGGTCAACCGTTGAAACTACCTTTGCTCTTTCTTATTCTTTTTTAAATGCAAGCTATCACCTATTTTGTTAAACCTGTCCCATTGAAATGACGTCATGTGCCGTCAAACATGCGCTTGCCGTTCACAGCAAACCAGACTTTCCGTTTAGCCAATTTCTTCCCGTAAACAAATGGTGAATGTCGAGTCAGTCACACCAAACTGACATTTTAGTGCCTGTAGTTCGACAAACGGGCATTTTTAAAGCAAATGACGTCATTTTAGTCCGGACACGTTTGAATAAATCCACAATAGTGTCATGTTGAGTTCGAGTGACCAATTCCGACTTTTTCGTTTTCAGACGATGAAATAGCAATTCTGTTTCCAACTGCTCACTCAGCTGAGCCAGTTGGCAGCATTCATGTTGGCGAAACGAAACTTCATTTAGCTGCTAGACAGGGTGATTTACTCCGGGTTCGCGGTATTCTTCATCATCAGGTATTGATAGTAAACGGGTCGACTTTTTTAGTTGTGATTGTGAAAGGGTAAAATTTGTTGGTGCGTTTGGTTCGTATCTTTTTCTAAAAACCGCTGACACGCCGTGTCAGTTTTTATTTGCAGCCGTCTCTGTTGCATGCCCGTGACGCCAATGAGTGGACACCATTGCACGATGCAGCGTCAGCAGGACACACTGACGTGGTCAGGCATTGTGCACCAGCTTTATTCTTTAGTTTTCCTTAAGCAATTCACGTTAACGGACAATTTAGCTGTTTTGAATTAGTTTTTTTTTGCAAATTTAGCGTTTTCTGTTTTAAAGAATGTTTTTGTTCGGACATCTGCAGCAAAGATTTGCGCTGTGCAGGTTCAATTTCTGCTTGATCGCGGAGCGCAAATCAACGCGGTTGCCTGTACTGCCGAGTCAGCAGACGCGAAAACGAGCGGTGCAGAATACGCTGAGAATCTGACACCGTTGGCTGACGCGGCACGCAACGGACAGCTGCACTCGGTGAGCCTGTTGCTGCAGTGCCGTGCCAACGTCACCTTCAAAGATGCCTACGTAAGTCGGTTGAAATGCAGTGCGTTTTGTGCCTTTCGCAGATGCCCGTCACGATCTTTGTATTCATTTCCAGTTTATTCAACATATTTTTTGTTCTCAGGGTTGGTACCCAGTAGATCATCTCGAAGATTATGCAGAGCAGTTTGCCAGTGACGACGAGAAGCAGCAATGTGCGAAACTGGCTGCTGCGCTGAAGCGAAAAATGATCGAAAGTTGGTTTTTACGAAAAAGCAAATGTGTTAAAGTAAAAACGACATGTAGAAGCATCCGAGGCGACCGTTCCATTTCAGAGGGTGTCCAGCCCAACATCGTGCGCCCGCGTCGACCGGATTTGGACGATGAATCGCAGAAGACGAGGAAACGCAACAAGAATACGAGAGCGGCGGCGCAGCGGCAACGTCATGCAACTGTGAGACACCCATCGGAGGCGGTGTCCGTGTACGCGAGCACGATCACTGCGGTAGACCACCACTGTAGCGTGTTCTTTGTGGTGTACCATGAATGCGGTCACCCTGGCGTCTCATTTCAGTTGGGCAGTCGCGTCATACACGATGGACGCGCGAAAAAATCGAGATACGCGTTGGATTTAGAACTGGACGAAAACACAGACGAACGCGAGTATTTGTGGAGCAACGAAAGTGATGTCAGAGACGCCGTGCTTGGTTGGTTGGGTTTGCTTTGTCGCATACAAACCTTTTTCACGTTATTTGTTTTTCACAATTTTCAATCATACCATGCGTCTTTTTTATATAAATGTCATTTAACACAAAAAAAGCCATGACACAGTGCAAAAAAAGCAGAAACAAAGAACGTCACAAGGCAAACGTTCAACATCAGCATCACATAGCAAACTACAACGCGTGCCAAAGGCGTGTGCTTCAATGGTTAAGATGTGATTCGGTGATCAATCGTTGTCGGTTTCTTTCAGCAAATGATGATTTCGTCGATGCCAGCAACAAGCCAACCGACGAGCATGCACCAGATTCTTTGCTCGAACTCGGCCAACCAACTCGAACGAAAAAGCGAGCGTTCGCTGACGTTTGCAACGAACCAGAGGCAAGGACGGCTGCCAACGACTGCAGTGCGGGTGTTGCTGATGAAATGCAACACACGGGCACAACGAACGCAAAGAGGCGACAAGCAGCCACCAGTGTCAATGCCCTCGCTGACTTTGTCGTCGACGACTTGGTTGAAACTGAACACACTGAAAACGATCATGAAAACCAAGGTTGCCCATGGCCTTTAGTTTTGCCGTTGCCAGCTCCAACTGAAAGGTTTTGAATTGACTTTAAGTATTTCGCAGAGGAGAGCATGTCCACGAGCGATCAGGATGATCGTTACGCACAGCTGGAATCGTGGGCGCGAACGAAACAACGAGGCCAAAAGCGTCAATTGAGGTTGCCGTTTGCAAGTGAGCACAATGATCGCACGGTCGCACAGACAGCGCGCCAACGGCACAGAGCTGCGAGGTCGCCAGGTTGGTACGCTCCCAAACATTGGCATTGCTGCTTGGGTTGAATCTGAATATCGGTTGGGCGCTGCGTCGACAGCAGCGGTGCTTTTTTGCTTTGTTCTTTTGGATGCACGAGCACGATTGACTGCTGCATTGTCAACCTTTGTCTGTATAATTTGTTTTCCCATTTTCAGCATCTCCCACGCTTGTACAAGAGCACCGATCGAATAGCATTCCGAACGAAACGACTCAATACAACACTAACACAGCTTCGCCTTTATTGCCGGACGCTTTGCACCAGCAACCGTCAACGTCCAGTTTCATGCCTACTGCGAATACAGTCATGGTCGATGTAACATTCAGAAGCGAACACGCAATGAACCAAATCTGGAAAATGGTCATCGATGTGAAATTGTGAGTACTGTTTTCTCGCTCAGTTTCTTTCGCAGCGAAACTTTTGAAAACAGAAAACCATAAAACACGCGAACTGGCTGCACCCCATTCGTAAATTAGAACGCTACACTTTGAAGGCAGCTTTTATTCAAAAGGAGCCATTATTGCCACCAAATCGTCTATTGTCTCTGCGGACGCTGTGTTCTTTGTGAAACAGGACGGACACCGTGGGTACACTGAAGAGCAACTGTGCAGCTGCGTACTTGGCCAAGTTCAAGCATCGGCCTCGTCTGGAACTGCGCACGGAAGACAACGCGGAGCTGTTGGACAAAATGAGTGTCAGCAGTCTGCAGCAGCTGTTGCACACCACTGCCACCGAAACACGACCCGGTGGCACGATCAAGGTGCTTGAATGGCACACTGTGCAGTCTTGTCAACCGTGAACAAGCGTACCGCCACAGAAACGCTGTCATTTTAGAAACTAATCTCAGCTCGAAAACCGTTATGAAGCCAGTAAATACTTTTTTCGCAGGTAGTCGCAATCAAACAAGGCACCGAGAGCGACGGTTTGGCCGTGCGCTACAAAAACTTTTGTGCCGCGCGCACCCCGCCGATTGGTGAGGTTTTAGTTTTTATGATTTTTTCAGAAGTCCACATGAAAATGAATCAGCAGTGCCATTGTTGTTCAGTTCAATTCGCCAACTGGACTGCGGCGCTTGAGCGAGCTGAGAGTTCAGCCGATCGGAAACTGCTGCTCAGCAGCATTGGTGTGCACGGCCGCGAGTCGGAGCCACTCTTTGAGGCGCTGCTCGAAGATTGCGGGTTCGTCATTTCCAATTTCTTCCTACTGCCTGTCTTCTGTTCCTGACGATGACAACAATAAAACCGCACAACCTTTTTGTAACCTCGAAACGCTTCCGTGCAGCATCAAACTGCTCGACGTGTCGTTGAACAACTTGCGTGCGGCGCAAATGACGCATCTGGCTGGTGCGCTGTGTGCCATGAAGCAGCTGCGTTCGTTGAACCTCGCAAACTGTGCGTTCACGTCGCTGATGTTCGAGCAACTGACGCTGTCGATCGAGTCCGCGCTTGCACAAAACCACCAATTGCCGGTGTGTGCCGTGTTTTGGTTGTTTCGGCGGCATTGCTTCGTTTTCGTTGTTTTAATTTCGAGCTTTTTGAACGAGAAAATCCAGTAGAAACACAACTCGATTGTTTGCAGTGCAGTTTCGTTTGTTTGCAGTTGACCGCGCTCAATCTTTCACGTAATCCACTGCAAAACGATTCTGCCAAAAGTTTGTCCCGACTTCTTGCTCACACGCCAGCACTGCAACGGTTGGAACTGTCGGCAGTTGGACTGGATTCGAAATTGAACACGAACGATCTTGTGCGCACGTTCAATGGTGTGTGGTGGCAGCTGAGCTGTGAAGCGTTTTGTCTTGCTTTCGTTTTCACTTCATTTGTTTGATCGAGCAACTGCAACAGGAATACTGACTTTTTGAAGCGTTGACGTAGCTTTGCTTTTGCAATTCCGACTGACAAATTGGTCTGGAATGCACAAGTAGTTACGAGAGAACATGTTGCAGGTTTGAAGTGTCTTTGTTGCCTCAAGTTGTCGCACAACGCCATCGGTCACAGTTGTTTGCTTGCTCTGCTGGCCGCATCACCGTGCGAACTCGCGGCACGACTCACCAGCTTGGACATTTCGTACACCGGTCTGAGCAGGGCCAGTCGCACTGCACTCCTGCGAAACAGCTCAAATACGCTCGCTTCCTTTCTCGACAAATACTCAACGACGGCCGAACAGCACAAATCCGTGCGTTGTCGAATTGAGAAATTCATTTTATTCAATGTTTTTATGTCATTGGATTCTCAACTTTTAACATTCAACGTTTGACATGGACATAATCGGAATTTCGGTTTGCATTTCGATTGAAAACAACGAGACGGCGGTTTGCAGGAGCGTGCAGCGTGCAGCAGCCGAGCGTGTCCGCCGTTGCAACATCTGGCAGCAAACGGCTGCACTCAACTTGGCTCACCCGTCTGGCTTTCTGCGGCGCTCAATCGAATCAAGAATCTCCGGTGTGTGTTCTTGTCGCTGTGCTTTTGTTTGCAAATCTCATTATTACAGCGATTATTTTCAGGTCAGTCGCACTCTGTGACACGGATTTGAGCGTGCCTGTGCTGCGAGGGCTGCTGACAGCGACTAAATACCACCGTGCGCTGTGTTCGTTTGATGTGCGAGCAAACGCGACACTGCTGCTCACTGAACGCTTGCCAAGATCGCCAGCCACGCTCACAGCTGAGTGTCGGTTGCTTGTTTCATCGTTCGCTGTGAATTTCGTAAATGTTGTTTCTCCTTTTTTGTTCAGCTCCAGTGATCAGCCCAACTGCTTCTGAGCGAGTGGAGCAGCTGATTGAAGCTGTGCAGTGCCGCATGAACGTTGCCGCGTGCGCTGGGATACGCCGACTACGGTTGACGGTGCCACCGGCTGAACACGCCGCCAGCAAAGTCGTGTCGCAACTGACACACTGCTGGCTGGCAGTAAACACTGACAAACGTGTGGTTGGTCACTGTGTTCAATGTAAACAAGCTGATGCATGATACTTGAAACAAGCTGTGTTCCTCAGCTGCCCCACATTTTTCACTTTGTGCCATATCGTTTGATGTTTATGCTCAGATTCGAGTCGGCACAACGCTGGACCTGTGTGATGAAGAACTGCTGCAGGCGCAGAAGGCACTTGCAAATGCATTGTGATCGCAGCTTAGTTATTGCATTCCGATCTCTGAATTTATGTCTGCGCGGTTTTAGAATGTATTGCATTTTTTTGAATGTCTCGGGTTTTTATGTAACGCAATATGTATATACCTTTGTTAATGCCAATTATTTTGGATGTGAACAAAAGACAACCGAAACTTGATGTTTATCACAATGTTTACCTTGCAATCCATTTGTGATCAAAGTAAACGTTTTCGCACCAGACCACTTGTTTATGTCTGCTGATACACTTTTTTATAAACGTTGTTGTAACCTGAACGATCTCGATTTTGAACCAGCATCCGGTGGTAACCGGCATCCGAGCGAACAACTTTTACTGATAGGATAGTTTGAAAAAAAGCACGGCGTTTCTGCAATAATCTCACGAATGATCTGATCCGTTGATGCCATGAATCTGACGTTTGTTCTTTTGTTACCCCCAATTTTGTTGGCTGGTGTTGACGGGTTGACCGACTCCACACCAGCGGAACACAGTATGTCGTATGTCGTTGGTGTTGGTTTTGCAGAAAAGTGTTGATTGAGTGCATGTGCTTGTCTTCTGAATGAACCTCTTAACGAACTTAACTCTTAATGAATGAATACGCGAACTGAATTTCAGTGGAAAACGGGTCTCAGGGAGTTTAGTGGCCACTGTAGTATTGACGGTTGGCACGTTTTGTACGGACAGATGACATTGCGACGGTGTGTGGTGCCAACGCGTACTACCAGTGTGGCACGGCATGCCCGCAGACGTGTGACAGCCGGCTGCCGATTCGATGCGAGTCGAACGTCTGTGTGCACGGATGCTTCTGTCTGCCCGGCCACGTTCGCAACAAACGTTGGCAGTGTGTCCCGAAAGAGCACTGCTCAGGTGAATGCACCTGCAAGCTCGTGTTCATCGCATAACATGCCGTCTTGTGGTATTCGAATATTTAGAATTCAACCTATTTGAGGTGCTCAAAACAGTTATATCGCAAGCAAACGCAGCTTTTCTTGAATAATTGGTATTTTGTTTTTGAACGTTCATGCCATGAACGCGGCACAGTAGCGAAGAAGTTGTGATGAATATCATGTTGCAAACAATCACTGATGCAGAACTAACATTCAGATGTTGAATCGGTGCTGGATGCCACTGACGATGGCGCACAAAGTAAGCCGCCAACGTTGCTTCACGTTTTGACTCGATCAACAATGCCGTAGGTCTGCTCTGTTTTTTAGACAACACAACACGACTCTCACCAGAGCTGCAACGGTGTAAGTTTGAGTGATACGATTGTAGCGCATGATGTTCAAACAACAAATCCAGTGTTTTTTATTTGTTTACTTTTCAAATTGCTTTCAGTGCTGACGTGTGGCGCGAACGAGCATTTCAGCACATGTGGCACTGCTTGCCCCGAGCGGTGCACCGGGAACAGCAATGCTCACAACTGCACCAACAATTGCTTGCCAAACTGTTTCTGCAACGAAGGCTACGTTCGCAGCAAGAAGCACCAGTGCATTGAACGCTCAAAATGTCGTGAGTTGGCTGCGAACGGCACTAAAATGCTAACTCTGTTTGAAAAAATTTAAATTTTCTTGTTTGACGCTATTGTCTGCACTACGTTTTGCTGAACCCAGCGCAAAATAATACAATGCAGTCCAGATGAAGAGTTTTTTCAGCTGCAACACCAGATATTCCCTCCGATTGGTACGTTGGTCGTGGTTGCATCACAGGGCACAATGACCACTGGGAAACTGTTTAGTGAAGTTTCAAACATTTCGTTTTTTGGACATGTGACGTTTCTGTGCATGGCGACGCCGATTTGTTGCAGACAATCGACTTCGCAGAGTGCGTTCGCAAATGTGTGACAATGTTTGGCGACGAGTGTCAAACGGTGGAGTGGCGCGTGGCGGATGTTGTTTGCAGCATGAGCAGAACGTCAAAGCAGTTGGCAGAACGCCTCAACGTTTACAAGAGCCCATGTCCGGACGGAAAGAAGTACACGTTTGGATACAGACGCCCGGCGCCACCGATATGTTGACGCATCAGTGGTGGTCGCTCGCAAATATAAACTATTTTTGTATTTCACGGATGATAACACATTATTATTGTCCACGGGCAATAATACATTATTGCCAAACCGGAGACTGCCAGCGTCTTTTTTGTATTTTACCACTTTAAAAAAAATGTTTTCAAATTTTGCAAGTTTTTGTTTTGTCCGGCAATTTTATCAGTGCAAGTTTGAACAGTCCGCAAGTGAAGCTGAAAGCGGCATTCGCTGCTCACAATCGTGTCACAGTGACGCTGCGCGCTCTCACGGCCGCCCTCCGCTGGAACTCATTCGCATCGAGCTCGAATCCAAACATTTGCACCGCGTTTCGTGCGTACCACGACGTTACAACACGATTCTGGGGGTATGCAGCAATGGCAAATGCCAGCACCCTCTCGAGCAACAACAGCAACGCGCCCAAAGCGGCGCCAGCAGCTGGTACCACGAATGTTCCCGCAACTGTTGACAGAGTTATCATTTGACCAAACTTTTGTGACTTCACCGTACAACCATAAAGGTGATCACGTTGCAGTGCATTAGATGTGAAACGCTCTCTTTGCGGTAGACGACTGCTGTACCTGTACAGTTTCTGACCTTACTGCCAAAACGGAGTTCGAATTTGAAGAAACAAACAAGACAATCAAAAACCAAAACAACAACCGTGAACCTCTTGATCACACGAACGGCCACATTGCGAAAGAAGTCGACGTTCGTGTTGAAACGGCGCAGAAACGTGCTGTTGGTTTGGTTTTTGTTGAATGCTAGCGAAATGCCATATTGCGGAATTTCTAAGTCCACTAAATTCACCACTCTGACGTCGCACATTCGGTTGTTCGCTATAAAAGCGGCCGAAATGCGATCGGTTAACAGAACACCAGTTCCTGCAAAAATAAAATGATCTTCATTCACGTGTGTTGCAGTTCAAAACACAAAACTACACTGAAAAAAAGTAAAACTAGGACCCGCCGAGATTTGAACTCGGATTGCTGGATTCAGAGTCCAGAGTGCTAACCGTTACACCACGGGTCCACACGAAGCAGTGCCCTTCTTAAGCTAGCTACCTTGCAAGAGGCTACAGTGTATAAAAACAATGCACTCCTGTGTTATACTTTGGTTCTGCCACTTAATGAGTTTGTAGACAATTTCAAAAATAAGCTTCACACTTGACGCGGCAATTCAAAAGTGCCTCAACGGCACGAACCGTCGCGAATGGCCCCAGCAGCGTCTTCGTCCACAGAGATGTACTGCAGCGGGTTCACTTTTAATGCCGCCTTCAGCTTGCCGAGAATCGGTTCAGCTTCGCCAGCATTGCTCACTTGACCTTCATAAAACGGCCAGTACTCAGTGTACACAGTCACCTGATGACAAAACGGTGCACTGGTTGGTTGGCTGCGTTGAAAATCATGGAATTGAAACTGAAATTTATAGAGTCTGCCGTCCTTTGTTGAACTTTAGACATTAGTTGAACTGAAAACGTTGCATGCCGAATATTTTTGTGTGAAGAACCGTACTTGTTTCGCAGAAACAGCGCGAATGAAAGATTCCGTATCTTTGAGGAGAAATTCCGGTTGTCTCACGAACAATGCTGCCAACAAACCGCTTCTGCAAAAACACCCTTTTGGTTTTTTTTACGTTAAATCGGATACCAAAAACGAAAGAACCAACCGAAACAAGCCGAGAAAATAAGTTGAGCCAATCGCAATTGTCACAATACGGAGACGATCAGAGACGGCTGTGCGCATTTTGTAAGCAGTCGAGTGCCGAGTCACTTTCGACAGTTGAGAACTGAATTGAACCGCGAAAACGACGCCGAAAATCAAAAGACACGTGGCCAGCTGGTGAATTAAAAAAGACAAAAATGATATTATGTTGCAGCCGCATATTGTTAAAAAGTTGCCCTTGTTTCTGGGTACAGAGATACAGACGTATCAACAAAAACAAAGCACATGGCTGGCCCAATGGGCCGGCTGGCCTGGGTCTACAAAAACCGACTGTTAAAACAGAAGTTAGAATCGGCTGCACGATAATACGATAATAATCTCACCTCACATACAAGAGCCGGGTCTAACAAATTTAATATATTATCGTTACAGGAAGACCGCGTGCACAAAAGTTTCACGCGTTGGGGAAAAGCCGGACACAGAACCAGACGCATGACGTCATCCGACGTCTTTCGTCAGCTACCGTAACCCAATTTTGAATTCCCGCGGATTCTTGAAACGTTTTTCCTATCCCTGTGTGCAAAGGCATAGAGAACCGGGACCAAAATGAAAGATAATAGCCAGCTCTCACGGCTCTTAAACATTCCAGATGAACCCGGTTCTCAAATATCCAATGGTCGGCTTGCACACAGAAACTCAACCCCAAGAGCAGCTTTTACATGCACATGCAAGAGCTGGCTCTTACATGCCCAAGAATATTCAACCACCGGCTAACCTGATACACTCTGGTGAACAACATCACTTCCGTGATCCATGGGTCCGGTTTATCGGTTGTTGGTGCCACGATGGCACGGTCAAAACCACCAATCACCAACGGTTGTGTGAACTTGTAATACGGTAAAATGTATTCAGTGGGAATGTACAGATCTGCTGTGCCATTCAAGTAGCCCATGTACACAGCTGACAGACCGTCCGAATAGCGGTATGTTCCTGCATTGTGTTTGACACTTTTGCAGGTGGCAACTTTTCAACAACCGAAACTGGAGATTTCAACTTTTCAGCAAACAAATTGTCTTCCGAAGTTACTGCCATTCAATTTCCTGTTGTCAAATGCATCATGTTTTCATTTTCTAATTATTTACCGTTATGATCACCTGTGAACTGTTGCAGCTGATAGTCCGCTTGGCCAACACTTTTGAGCAGAAAATCTAAAAGTTCGGCTGTGATTCCCGGGTACGGGCACGCAGGATTTGACGCAAAACTCGCTTGTTTCAGGACGCACGGAAATGTCCAAGGTGGGTTTGGACCACCGTAACTAAGGCGAAGTGGCATTTTTTAGATTTGTTAATTTTAGTTCTTTTTGACAAAGACCATTGTTTAGCACTCCATTTCAAATGTGTGAAAGTGTTTTATGCCACGTGGGTTCGTTGTGTTTACTGGCAAACATGCCTTTGATTACGGTGTCACTTTTTTCGTTCGTATCAATGTCACATTTTCAGAGGTACTTTTCAATACATTGTGGTCCTGTACACTTGTACAGCCAACAAAAACTGTTGGTAAAAAAACTGTTAAACAAACTCGAATCGATTCGCGCATGGAAATGCATTTTGGAAAGGTTTTTATTTACTTTTCAAAAAACCACACCGTGCACAAATAATACTCTCAATCTAATTTTAACTTCCATGTTTTTTTGAATAAAAGCGTTCTGCGGATTCACATGATCGTTTGCTTGGTTTCAGAGCTTGCAAACTGACGACACAGTTTTATCATTCAGAAAGTTTAACATCGACTTAGACACAGAATGCATGTGATATAGACGACATGTGGTGCACTGTAACCTAGTTTAACAGAAATTTTCCTGCAAGGATTTGTCATACAAAATGAAAATCACACGATCACCGCATTTGAAGAAGCAGATCACAACAACAACTGCTGTACATTACCAAACTCAGTCGGTCACAAACATTCTTACCAAGTTTTGATCCTGGTACTGCATGCATAGTGTGTTTGTAATTCTGAAATGTTGTTTGTACACATGAGCTCGTCCACCAAGTTCGGACAAGTACAAGGTCATTTCAGAAAATATCCCCGATGGTCACCTTAACAGTGAACACACCAGAAACTAAATTGCGCGATAAATGCAACCCTCCTTGCATGCATTCCCAATCAGTTTGCCTACTTCTAGGAAACTACACGTTTCTTAGTTTGTGATCACTGATCAGTCTGAAGTGATTCTCAACCTGTGGAGCAAAACTTTTATGAGAAGCCTAATTTCCTTCGAATCCATGAGCGAACCTCCACTTCATTTCATGGTTCCCTCAACCACCATCACTGAAAAACCCGTTGCTGCTAATTTTTCTGACAAAGCTACTGATAAAGTTGACTGCACGTATCAGCTCTGTAGCAATTCCCTTGTAAAGCTAGTAGCAACGATTTCACAAAATAACAAGCAGAATAAACTAAACTGTTGCCCATGAAGCACCAAACGTTGTGTGAACAGGCAGAACAAGAAGCACGATGGAGAGCGAGTGGCTGGCGTCGCGGTCGAGCACCGTGATCTCGACGATGCTGACGACGAGCGCCGTGGTCGGCTGCCTGCTGGTGCTGCCGATGTTCCATGAGCACGTGCAGCGCACGCGAACCATCATGCTCGATGACGTCATACTCTGCCAGGTGACGCAAGCGACATTGACGCTGCAGCAGTGCTCGATTGACTGCACTTGAAAACAGACCGCAGAGGCAACCAGAAGAGCCTCCAGCATTTCGAGTGCTCTTTTGGAAAGCTATACACGCATTATCCTACAGGGGGTTTCAAGATTAAACGCGGTTTCCTTTCGCAACACATCACACGAAGTAACAGCAGCTGGTGCCACATTTTGAGTGTTGCACAATCACCGCAGAGCATGGCATCAACGCGTTTGCCTGATTGCAGACGACCACGCGGCACACGATGCGCACTGTGGCGTCAATGCGCGCTCAGAACGACAGTCGCCAGAAACGCTACGCCGCACGATACTCGGGGCAGCAGAGTGAACCGTTCACGGGCGCTTGTCAGTCAACGCAATCGATTACTAATGCAATTACAACACCAAAAAATCAAAATAAGACGTCACTTTGCTTTGCAGGCTGCACGTGTCAACAAGGCCCACCCGGTCTGCCCGGAAACAAGGGCAACCCAGGCCAACCAGGTTTGTTTTATTCTCACAGTGCTTCTCTCATTCATTGAAACAAGCGAACTTGTTCATTCAGGAATACCAGGACAATATGGGGCGAAAGGCGAAGATGGCACACCTGGTCAGTATTTACAGCCACCCAGGGCTGAAGATATTGCCTGTCAGAAGGTTAGAAACTTAGATTTTTGTACGAGTAAACAGTGGTACATCAGCTAATGTGAACAAAATGAATTAACGGACGGCTAAGCTGTTTTCATCGCGATTTCAGTGTCCACCAGCGCTGCCTGGACCGCCAGGTCTGCCCGGAAAGAAGGGTGACCGTGGGAATGCTGGGTGAGTTTGAGTGAATGGCGATTGGCGATGTTCTGACAAGTTCACATATTATCTTTCATTTTGGTCCCGGTTCTCTATGCCTTTGCACGCAGGGATAGGAAAAACGTTTCAAGAATCCGCGGGAATTCAAAATTGGGTTACGGTAGCTGACGAAAGACGTCGGATGACGTCATGCGTCTGGTTTGGTATCCGGCTTTTCCCCAACGCGTGAAACTTTTGTGCACGCGGTCTTCCTGTAACGATAATACATGGGATCACAAGTTATGTATTGCAGCCGTGACGGTGCGCCTGGCGAGCCCGGAGAGCCTGGACGTCCGGGCGTCATTGGGGTGAGCGGCGAACGTGGAAAGCCTGGCCGGCCTGGACACAAGGGACCAACCGGTGACCCCGGAAAAGTGAGCAACAAACGCACTTTCTGCGGCTGCAGTAAAATCAAGCTCATTCGATTTACCATCACTAGGTTTTGAATGGCGCCCCGCCCGGCCCGACGGGTCCGATTGGCCACGCAGGCCCGCGCGGCCCGCCGGGACCCCCTGGAAATGATGGGACCCGTGGTCTGTCGGGCAACCCGGGACCACGTGGACCGCAAGGAGAACGGTCAGTGCTGTGACAAACGAGACAAAAAATGATTTGAAACAAAAAGAACAGCATTTTCAGCGGCGAAGATGGCGACTATGGTCTGCAAGGTCCGCCAGGCCCCAAGGGCCAACAAGGTCCGGACGGGTCATGCGAGCATTGCGCGGTCACCCGAACACCGCCGCCACCGTCCGCACCCGCACCGAATCCGTTAGATTTGTTTTTTGTTCGCATTTTGTTTTTCGTTTCCGACAGTCCCATCTAGAGATGTCAAGAAAAAAAAATTTCTATTTTTTTTTCTTAAAAAAAATTTTTTTTTTAATTTTTTTTTTAAATGAAAGTTGTTCAGAATTTTTCAGGGAGTCCGAATATCACCATCTGAGGAGCCACCGACTTACCATATGATCCCCACTCATATGGGAGGAGGGTGAAAATTTCAGACTTGGTTTCGGCGACCCCATTTTTTCACCGACGACATCACGTCTCGTGTTTTGCCTCTCAATTCACCTCAAATAACACGGAAACAAGTTCAACAACAAACCGGTGTGATCATGCTGACGACACGAGGCGAAACAGCAACGAGCAACCAACGAAGTTACGCTTGCAGTGGCAGACAGTGCAATTTCAACCTTTCGAGATCCTGAAAAACGATGCGTAAATGTGAGTTCTCTGCTTCTATCTCACCTTAGCGGCATCGGAATTTGTTGAACTAGCCTTTGCGACGCTCAAGTACTTCAATGCGCGAGTCGATCATCACTCACCAAGGCTAAAAACAGTCGATAAATCAATCCAGAATACCACCTGCAGCGTTGAAGACTAAGTGACAAGGTAAAGTCAAAGAAAATTTTTGTTGAACTTTCGAAAAATTATGCCAAAAACGGCATTTTCAGGGCACATTAAAGAAAAAATTTCAAAAATTTTTAATAAAAAAAATAAAAAATGCTCATTTTTTTACTTTAAAAAAAATTTAAAAAAAAATTTTTTTTGACCCTTACATCTCTAGTCCCATCTCACCTGAACAACAATGGCATCACGAGCAATAATGATTTCAGTTACGAGTCCGCGTCGAACTACGCACAGCCACACCGTGCCATTCACATGAATCGCCACATTGACATTGACATCCATGACCATCCGTACGGCGCAGCACCACGCCAGGATGAATACATCGGGCAGAATTAGCAAAGATTGGCGACAAACGCTCACATTATTATACTGCTAAATGTTTTTCCCAAAATGAACAGAGGTGTGTTGGTTTAAGTTCAAACTCAGTATGCAGTTGACAAATAAAACTTCAGTTCTTCGCTTCCAACTCTTCTTTGCCCCAATGCATGAGCAATTCGCAGAATGAGTTTTTGGTCGTGTTCTGCAGTACCTGTTTTTCACAAACATTACGCTTTTCTTTCGAGAGAGCATTCAAAGGAAAACAATAAAAGTACGACAAGCTTGAAAGAAGGGATAAATTTGCAAAAGCCGACTGAAACACCATTGTTCACAACAACTTCGGAACCTTCAGCCGTAAGTTTGCGTTACAGTGGAAACAACGACCAACCACGTGCCCGCACGTGATTTTCGGTCGTTTACGAATCAGCCACTGATACATGCAACGGTTGTGAAACACGATTTTGCACGTTGCGCACGTGCCGTCCGTGCTGTCGCTGTCCTGAAAATGGCGTTCAAATTATTGCTGCACCTCGTACAGTATGGCCGAATAAATGAGGCAGTTCATCAAGGCGGGATCAGCCGCAGACTAGGAGTTGTCGTTTTCAAAAAAGCCAACGTAATTCCCAATCATGTGTACAAGGGATAAAGAATGAATAGAATAACGCGGATAATCCATTAGTTTGAAAAAAACGCGTCAAATTTGGCACACAATTCCGCTTCTGAACGTCTTTTTTCTTTCATTCAAAATTCGCGCGCTCCTTGCACCCTGAAAAAAGCTGCCATGTTTAACCGGCCATACCGTACTCGTGCGCCGTTGCGGTGGAAGCGTGGTGCGCTTGCCTGGCGGAGGTTTGCGGCACGTACGTGCACCGCATGGCATGGCAAGCTCACCATGTCACACCAGAGGTTTGCGGCACGTACGTGCACCGCATGGCATGGCAAGCTCACCATGTCACACCAGAGGTTTGCGGCACGTACGTGCACCGCATGGCATGGCAAGCTCACCATGTCACACCAGAGGTTTGCGGCACGTACGTGCACCGCATGGCATGGCAAGCTCACCATGTCACACCAGAGGTTTGCGGCACGTACGTGCACCGCATGGCATGGCAAGCTCACCATGTCACACCAGAGGTTTGCGGCACGTACGTGCACCGCATGGCATGGCAAGCTCACCATGTCACACCAGAGGTTTGCGGCACGTACGTGCACCGCATGGCATGGCAAGCTCACCATGTCACACCAGAGGTTTGCGGCACGTACGTGCACCGCATGGCATGGCAAGCTCACCATGTCACACCAGAGGTTTGCGGCACGTACGTGCACCGCATGGCATGGCAAGCTCACCATGTCACACCAGAGGTTTGCGGCACGTACGTGCACCGCATGGCATGGCAAGCTCACCATGTCACACCAGAGGTTTGCGGCACGTACGTGCACCGCATGGCATGGCAAGCTCACCATGTCACACCAGAGGTTTGCGGCACGTACGTGCACCGCATGGCATGGCAAGCTCACCATGTCACACCAGAGGTTTGCGGCACGTACGTGCACCGCATGGCATGGCAAGCTCGCCATGTCACACCGCCGCCGTCGCACTGGTTGCATTCACATTCAATGGCGAATGAACATGAACACTGAATTCACATTGAACACGAAACCACCAAAACGAACGCCAACCTGGCAGATGATGCATGGCGCCGTGGCGCGCTGCATTTGCGACGACGAGATGACCACCTGGAAACAGTGCTCGTCCACATGGCAGCCACTGCTGTTTGCACTCTGCAAGAAGCCAGAAACAGTCGTCATTCTTGCGTGTTGCGCCCATTGCACGCATGGCCATTATGATTGTCAAACAACGCCAATTCACCTGAAACATGGTTCGCATGTTGTCGGCCAACGAACGCGACTCGTCCCATGCAGCAATGTTTTGATTGAATCGGTTGCTGGAACATCAACATGATACACGGCGGTTGAACGCACCACGCGCAGTTGAGTGCAAGTGACAACAAGTCGAGTACAGACACTTCAAATCTCAGATGGATACTTGAAGAAACTACAATCAACGTATTTGTTAACAACAGCGAAGAAACTTGGAAAAACCGAAAATGATTGATACGATCGGCGGGGCCATCAAACTCGATCATTGGCACCGCGCACGGGTCAGACGGGTTGATTCTGAGCTCAACGGAAACATCGCGGGTCAAAGACAGACGATAAATTGTGCTCGTTCGGTCAGCGGGAGGCGGCGCCAAAACGGGCAGCTGCGCTCGCAGAGTAGCCGTCTCGCACCAGAACGCCTGAAACGTGGGCAACAATGCTGAACAGCACAGCACGAAACATTCATGTGCATCATCATGGCTGGAATCAGTGCAAATACACACAAATCTGTGTCTGAAGTGCAAGTGAACAAACACACCACCAACCTTTTGTCGATCGATATGAGTGGCGAATTGAGAGAGCAATTGTTTGACGCTGGTGCTTGTTGCGGGCACGAATGCGCACGGCAACGGCGCTGACTCCGACCGAGCAGACGCTGACAGCCGCAGCAGCTCGCCTGAACAATGCAACAGGATCTTTGAACACAGATTCAAGTGTGCAAATGCAAGCGAAACGAAACTCATGTGGCTGCGGCATTTCAACCCATCAACCCTGAACGAGCAACCAAACACATCAAACTACCAGTATTTTCATCAACGACGACGTCGACGGTCAGCTCAAACTCTGCTTGCACACCTCTGTCGAGCGTTGCAGCCACCGCGAATGTCAATTGGCTCAAATCAACGGCGCAGCGTTTCAAGCGATGCCAACCGACTTCGTCCGAAAGTTGACGCAACAGTTCGCAGCAAATCACACGAGATTCATCACGGTTGTCAGCAACGTTTGCAATTGATGAATGCTCGTGCACATCCACAATTATTGAACGACTTGTGCACGGATCAGTGAACGCAAACAGTTTTGGCAGAGCTGCAGCATACTCCATCTGTGTTGCCATTTGTTTGTACCTTTGATCTGGAAAACAACCTGATCCGAAATCAGCCGTTTCTGAGAGTGTTCATCGAAAAATGAACCAACGTCGTCAATCATTACTCATTTCCACAAACTTTAAAAGGTATTTCTGGGGTAGTTCACGAAAGCCGTTTCACCCACGTGCTTTGAGACTTCTCTCATTCCATGCAATCGAAGATTTTTTCCGAATTTTGTTCATGATGTGTGAAGCTTGCAGAAAAATCACGGCAATATTGCATAAAATGAGAATCTTTTGCAATGAGATTGGAATTGAATCTGAGAAGTGCGGTATCGAATTGATCACAGCCGAGTAAAAGGTACACAGAAAAAAACTTCACAAATAAATGCCGTCAATATATTAATAACAACAATGGAGTTGTCTAAATTCACGAAGGCACATCAAGCATATCACAGTAAACTGCAGAAAACCCTGAAAGTGCTCAAAGCTGATGAGAAGATCTTCTGAATCTATGAATTTCTGACCTAAATCTAACAATTTTGAAGCTGTCCAACAATAATTTACTCTTCAAAACATGAAAAAAAAACAAAATCATAATTTTATACTGCTGAGTAAAAAAGAACACAAATGGCACCGCACCGCATAAATCACAGCCACAGATAAACAAAAGGATGACCAGAGAACACAAACACAAAAATTCACAGCAATAAAAAAAGTGAGTCCGCGGGCGAGTTGTGCTGTCGAACACCAGCGTCACGTGACCTTCGTTTCATGTGCGACTGATGACCGACTGCGACCGTCTGAGCACGCCTTTGCCTTTGCCCTCGCTTGAGTTGCTCTGGTCAATCTGCACTTGAATCGGCGTCGTGATCTTCTCGTTTGAAAGACAATCCTGCAAAATTGAAAATGTCACGAATTGACAGCAGTATTCAACTGGCTCTGAATGTATTTCTTTGACGCTGTAAATTAGGCGATGCAAAAGTCAGAGATGCAAATAGTCACACAAACAAACCTGCAGCGTTTCAACCAGCGACGCTGCGACTGTTTCCATTTTGGTCGAAATTTCGCGAGCTCGTTTCACTTGCGGCAACGAGTACAACTTGAGACTTGGCACGTTCGTGGCTGTCTCGAATTGGTGCAGCGCCTGTGCAACGTTCAGCGTGTTGCACGGAATGTTTTTCACAATATAATCCTGTTTCTGCTACACTTGAAACGCGTTTTTATAGTTTTAATAGTATAAACTCCAATAACCGCAAATTTTAAATCCTTATCATTCGGTGCAGAGGTATTCTTGTTTTTGTTCTCGTAAAAACCGGCGTTTTGTCATTGCGAGCGGTATCAACAGAACAAGCAAGCGCAATACTGTTTGCAGCCACCAACCAATTTCGTCTGTTGCACGAGTTTGTTGAAGTGCGCCGTCTGCTGTGCGTACACGTCCACTTGTTTGTTCTTGGTGGTTGAGTCGAGTTGAATGATCAGATGGTCACGATGGCGCAACATGGCGCACACACTGCACACCCACATCTGCAACAAACAAATGCAAGTGAACCAGCCGCAGCCTCAACGTTCTCAACGACTACTTCTTTTCAAGAGGGACACGAGACCACCCCTCTTCTGCATACCATGTTGGCCAGGCCGAAATGCAGGAGCTTTGATATCCAAAGGGACGGTGGAAGGAAACGAAGGACAAAGACAGATTTAAGCGGCATTCACGACGCAGTATTTAGTGATCGTGTGCTATAGTTTAACACATTCACTAAATGCCGAATTTTGGATCACGGAGTTTTAGTTACAGTACGGCTATGACATATACAGGGTGGGCCAAAAAAAAGGTTCCATTTTCAAACTGCTGTCACTGGCTGGTGTTTTAATATTATGAGCTGAAATTTTCAGCACTGATAAAACATGTGTTGCCATTTTATTGACAAAATTTTTTTTCCGATATATAATTCCTAGCGCTCACTGTGGCAAATTTTCTAAAAAGCTCACATTTACGCATCGTTTTTCAGGATCTCGAAAGGTGGAAATTGCACTGTCTGCCACTGCAAGCGTAACTTCGTTGGTTGCTCGTTGCTGTTTCGCCTCGTGTCGTCAGCATGATCACACCGGTTTGTTGTGGAACTTGTTTCCATGTTATTTGAGGTGAATTGAGAGGCAAAACACGAGACGTGATGTCGTCGGTGGGAAAATGGGGTCGCCGAAACCAAGTCTGAAATTTTCACCCTCCTCCCATATGAGTGGGGGTCATATGGTAAGTCGGTGGCTCCTCAGATGGTGATATTCGGACTCCCTGAAAAATTCTGAACAACTTTCATTTAAAAAAAATTTAAAAAATTTTTTTTTTAAAAAAAAGAAAAAAAATAGAAAATTTTTTTTCTTGACATCTCTACACGAGACCACCCCTCTTCTGCATACCATGTTGGCCAGGCCGAAATGCAGGAGCTTTGATATCCAAAGGGACGGTGGAAGGAAACGAAGGACAAAGACAGATTTAAGCGGCATTCACGACGCAGTATTTAGTGATCGTGTGCTATAGTTTAACACATTCACTAAATGCCGAATTTTGGATCACGGAGTTTTAGTTACAGTACGGCTATGACATATACTTTTGGATAGATAGAGAGCCAGGGGCAAAGCTCAACACGTAAGTACGCAGAACAAAAACATTTATCGAAAATGGAAGATGTTAGATGAGTAACAAATGGATAGCTGAGAATATCACGCACGGGCACTTTTGTTTTGTGATGACGAGAGAGACAGAGAACAACGGTCGGATGCAAAGGAATGCAACCTAGACAGGAAATCAACAAAAATCAAGACATCTGGCTGTATTCACAATACGAAACTGGCAAAGTGAAAGAAAAACTTGCATTGCCACACGGGCTTGTGCATTGCCACGTCACATTGTCAATTGGCAAACGATCGCAGTCCGTGCACAGAACATCCACTGACATTTTTGAATTGCGCCGAATTTGAGAGCGTAAGATGAGTGAGTGGGTCTGGGTAAGCCAGGAAGCGTCTGCTGAAGAACGTGATTGGGGACGGGGTTGTAAAAAAACAAAAATCGTCATTAGAGCCGGGGGGTTGGGGGGAATCATAGACAAAAGACCGCACGTACCAAAAGACCGCACGTGCCAAAAGACCGCAAGACCAAAATACCGCAGATTGGTGTGGAACCAAAATACCGCACGTGCCAAAAGACCGCACGAGCATTTAGAAAGTCGGTTCCGCTGATTCTATGTCGATTTTAAGCATTGCATCAAGCAACATTCGTATCATTTCTTGTGATAAATTGTGTTGTTTTCGTTTGTTCATTGTTCGAGTTTCAGTTTTACGCAACAAAAATTTTTTTCTTCGTTCAGTGGATTTGGAATGGAACACGGCCAAATAGCGTTTTCGGGGTTCAGTGGATTTGGAACACGGCCAAATAGTAAAAATGATTGTGGACACAGCCTTCAAAGCTCACTTTTGTTTGATAATTTCTCATGGATTATCAAAATTGGCTGAGGGAATCGTGAGCCAGGCGACGCTTTCTGTTGGCAGTCTGCGCGTTTCACCGTGTTTGTCTTGTGCACCAACCTGTCACGCAACTCTACCGGCGCTGTGCTCAACCGATTTCGACGAACGACAGCTCAATCAATTCAGCAGAACACCGGCAACACGATGATGTGTCGCCTGTGGTTAGTTCCGATCATTTTTTCAAAAACCAAAAAAAACCCAAAATCACAATAAATTTGTGTTTTGTCGTATTTCACACTTTTTTTATTGCAAAGCAACCGACGCTGAATAAAACAAGAACCAACAACAAACGACATATCAACGTGTTCCCGCTGCTCTGCTGAGTTGATAAAGTGATGGATCATAAAAATCGGCTGGGGGAATCGTGAGCTGGGCGACGTTTTCTGTTGACAATCTGCTCGTTTCACCGTGTGTCGCGCGCGCCGACCTGTCACGCAGCACTGCCGGCGCTGTGCTTGACCGATTTCGACGAACGACAGCTCAATCAATTCAGCAGAACACCGGCAACACGATGATGTGTCGCTTGTGGTTAGTTCCAATCATTTTTTTTAAAACCAAAAAAACCCAAAATCACAATAAATTTGTGTTTTGTCGTTTTTCACACTTTTTTTATTGCAAAGCACCCGATGCTGAATAAAACAACAACCAACAACAAACGACATATCAACGTGTTCCCGCTGCTCTGCTGAGTTGGTTGAGTCATGGATCATAAAAATTGGCTGGGGGAATCGTGAGCTGGGCGACGTTTTCTGTTGACAATCTGCTCGTTTCACCGTGTGTGTCGCGCGCGCCGACCTGTCACGCAGCACTGCCGGCGATGTGCTTGACCGATTTCGACGAACGACAGCTCAATCAATTCAGCAGAAGACCGGCAACACGATGATGTGTCGCTTGTGGTTAGTTCCGATCATTTTTTCAAAAACCAAAAAAACAGAAAACCACAAAAAATTTGTGTTTTGTCGTTTTTCACACTTTTTTATTGCAAAGCAACCGATTCTGAATAAAACAACAATCAACAACAAACGACATATCAACGTGTTCCCGCTGCTCTGCTGAGTTGATTGAGCCATGGATTGCCAAAATCGGCCAAGGAAATCATGTCTGGACGACGTTATGTGTTCGTTGTTTGTGCTTCACGACATGTGTCTTGTGCGCCAACCTGTCACGCGACTCTGTCGGCGCTGTGCTCGGCTGATTTCAAGGATCGACGGCTCAATCAATGATTTTTGTGGAATAAAAAAGAACAGGAAGACAAAATAAACACAAAAAAACATATCATAATCACGTACGCAGTGAATGATTTTGGTGCGGTCTTTTGGCACGTGCGGTATTTTGGTTTGATAGCATCTGCGGTTTTTTGGTCACAAAAAAATCTCAAATCTGCGGTCTTTTGGCACGTGCGGTCTTTTGTCCGCAAGCCGTTGGGGGGGGGCGATATAGATAGCTGGAGCAAATTTTCCAGATAGATATAGGTAGCTGGAAAATTTTGGGGGGGGGGCGCGGGGGGGGGGCAGTGCGTGCGGCGGGTTTTGTTTTCATCTGTGTGACTTTGGGGGGGGGGCGATCAAAATTTTGAAATCAGATAGATACATAGCTAAAACGCCAAAAAAAGCTGTAAAAACAGCCAAAATAAAGCTTAAAATACGCTAAAAATCAAGTATAAATGCGTATTTAACCTAAAATTAGCGAAATTTTCAAGAATTTTGAGCAAAAATGGTCAATTTTGGGGTTGGCCTACAGAAATAAAGAAAAAAATGTACTAAACAGAACTAGAGCGCGGATTATCTTTTCACGCTTCGGTATTAAATTTTCTTGGTTTGTAAATGGCAGACAACGCTCAGACAGATAAAAATGATTTCAAAAAAGGAAGCAGAAACAAAAACTGGCCTCCTTTTCTTGCTTCAGGATTGTTGTTCTTTGCAGAACGTCGTTCCGATGTCAATTTCGAGGCCTGATGAGAATAATTGCGTTGCGATTGCAAGTGAACACATAAACAAGATTGCGAAAACGGCAAATTATCGTTGTATTTTTATCGCCTCGTTTGCGAAAATCTTCTCGAATTTCGCAGCGGATGCACCACCACCAACAACAATCGTCATTAAGTGCGTCGTTGAATTCGTTTTTTAGTTTTTTGGTCACTTGACAGTTTGCTGATTCCTTGAAAACTGAAAGCTACTGTTGTTCTGTTGTTGCTGTTCACAAAATATCGGCATCGTTTCTTCAATCGTCTTACAGCGCGCGCGACAGCCGTCGCAGGTGTCCGAGTCTGTTGACCGAGCGCGTGACTCGTCCATGTTGACGATGACGACGGCGACGATGGTTCAGCAGGGCATGTAAATGAGTTTAACTGATGACCGACCGAAGTACCACCGCACCAGAAACAACATCCCCAAGATCCACCGAAATGACTGAATCGCCGATTCCTGGCAACGACGATCACGCGACGACGACGAAGTGAACGATAAAAATGGTGTGCAGGATTTGATTTTCTTTCCGACACTTGCCGTGATTTTATACATTTGGTCATTTTTTGAATTCATCAGATCACGAAAACTTACCAGAGGTGGTTTGCTATTGTTGTTCGTGCTAGGGAAAATTTGCTGGTCCGTCCTTCTTCGGACCAGAATCAGACGGACCGCAACTCTCTAGACTTCAGGCCGCAATTGAACACGCGCCTTTTTCAGAGACCACCCACCAGCAGGGTGTTTCCTCCCACCCCCAAAATTTTTTGTTGCGATTTCAGTGGCTGAAACCGGGACCAAAGGGGGTTTTCGGGTACGCTGAGTTTAAAAATCTTATTTACAAGTTTCCCCGACGCTTCTACTGTGCCCTAAACGCGTATGCCATGGGGATGAGGAGGTAAAATTCCTTGATAATCATAATACTAAGATAATAGTGGTGTCCGTGTCACTTTTTTGCAATTTGAATTGGCGCTTATTTTTGCTATTTAAGATAGCTAAATCTCAATTTCTTAACCTATTATTAATAATGCAAATCATTTTCTCAAAAACGTTACTCTGTACTGCAAATCATTTTCTCAAAAACGTTACTCTGTACTGCGAAGTCATCATGATACTCTTTGGTCTTCTGCGACAGCGCCTTAAAATACGATCGACAATTAATGGCAATTGTTGCTATTCAAACTGACCGAAAGCGAAAGATGAAAGAAAAACAACTATGAAGAATCATTGCAATTGTTTTTTTTAATCAGGTTGCAAAACGACATCGAAATTGCAAGTGCACATTGCACTTTGCTTTCAAGACAATATTTTTCATTATCATTTGGTTAAACAGTTATTGCATGAGAACGTTTTCAAAAACAGAAAAATGTTGAAAAGTTATTGCTTAAGACTTTTTCAAAAACAGAAAAGTTTTATCTAAACAACTCAACTAAAAAAATTAACTGCAAAATCAAATAAACGGGGTTTGTTAATGAAGTGCGTGATAAACTAAAAATCTGATTAGAAAGCAAGATGGCTTTCAAAGCAGTTATTTGTTCATTTTCACTTTGCGAAAAGGCTTGGCTTATATGTTAGGGTATACGTTAAGGTATAAAAACAGTTTTTTAAATGTTTTTTTTTATTTAAACGTCATTTTTTTACATTTTTTGTTAACTTTTTTGTATTGTCACTGTACAAAAAAGGATTGGCTTGGAGCAGGGTGAACGGGTAAAAAACATAACAGCAAAATTATAAACTTCGCATTTTAAATTTGTTTTTAACACGCGGATTTAATTAGAAATGTGTCAATTTCAAAACCAAAATTTCAAAATTAAAATTACATTACATTCAAAAACGATTTTTATAAAATGTTACTTTTTGTCGTTTCAATTCAACTAACTTTAAAATCGTTTTACATATTTTTAACGGGAACAGCAATTAACCATTGGTGATTTAAAAAGATTGTTTTTAACTTTAAAAGGAAATGCAGTAAAGATTGTGTTCCGGATCAGAAGATTGTTTTTGATCATTTGAACGCGAACGACTAAAGCAGCTAAAAATCAAAATGCAATGCATTTTTAGCACGGTTCAAAAGGCCAAAATCCACTCAAAAATAATAATTGTATTATTAGCTAACCGTGCCGTAGGCACGGGTCAATTGGCTAGTCATCTATTACTACTAAATTTACAATTTGTCTGTCTGTCCGTCACACTTTTGAATTGGCGCCCATTTTTTGTTATTTTTGCCATTTAAGAAAGCTTCATCTCAATCTCAATCTTTATCTATTTTTGATATCACTTGAAATTGTTTAAACAAAGCGCCGCTCTTCATAGCTGAAAGTCATCATGATGCTACTCTTTTCAAATTGATACTTCATGGTTATGAGCGATAATTTCAACGTAACGCACGATGGGCAAACGGCAATTGTTGCTGCTCAAAACATGACGAGCGACTGCAAAATGTGTAACAAACCTGTCTTTCAAAAAAGTTAGTTTTTAGTTGGTCGCTATGGTATCTATATTTACCATTCATTTTCACTTTGCAAAAGGCTTGGGTTATGTCAGAGTAAACGGGCAAAAAGAGCAATGACTGTAAAACGAGACTTAAAAACGTCACTTTTTTGTTTCTGCTATTCATTTTCACTTTACAAGAAAGGCTTGGCTTATGTTAGGGTAAACGGGTAAAAGAAGCATTAGCTTTTTGAAACGGGTAATTGAAAAAATTTAAAATTGAAAAAAAAGCCGTTAGGGTGAACGGGTAAAAATAGCAAAATCATAAACTTCGCATTTTCACTTTACAAAAAGGCTTCGCTTATGTCAGGATAAACGGGTAAAAGAAGCATTAGCTTTTTAAAACAGGTAATTGAAAACAAAAACGTTAATTTTTATACATTTTATTCAGTTTTACTTCACTCACAAAAGGCTTGACTTAGGTTAGGGTGAACGGGTAAAAATAGCAAAATCATAAACTTCGCATTTTCACTTTACAAAAAAAGGCTCGGCTTAGGTAAACGGGTAAAAGAAGCATTAGCTTTTTAAAACGGGTAATTAAAAAAATCGTTAATTTTTCTGTTTTTTATTCAATTGACGAGCGACTGCGAAAGATGTAACAAAACCGTCTTTGAAAAAAGTTAGTTTTTTAATTGGGTCGCAATGGTATTTACCAGTCATTTTCACTTTGCAAAAGGCCTGGGTTATGTTAGGGTAAACGGGTAAAAAGAACCATTGACTGTAAAACGAGACTTAAAAACGTCACATTTTTGTTTCTTCTATTCATTTTCACTTTACAAAAAAGGCTTGGTTTATGTTAGGGTAAACGGGTAAGACAAGCATTAGCTTTTTAAAACGGGTACTTGAAAAAAACGTTTAATTTTATATTTTTATTCAATTTTACTTTACTTACAAAAAAGGCTTGCCTTCGGTTACGGTAAACGGGTAAAAATAGCAAAGTCATAAACCATAAACTTCGCATTTTCACTTTGCAAAAAAGGCTTGGCTTAGGTAAACGGGTAAAAGAAGCATTAGCTTTTTAAAACGGGTAATTGAAAAAAACGTTAATTTTTATGTTTTTATTCAATCTTACTTCACATACAAAAAGGCTTGACTTAGGTTAGGGTGAACGGGTAAAAATAGCAAAATCATAAACTTCGCATTTTTACTTTGCAAAAAAGGATTGGCTTAGGTAAACGGGTAAAAGAAGCGTTAGCTTTTTGAAACGGGTAATTGGAAAAAACGTTAATTTTTATGTTTTTATTCAATCTTACTTCACATACAAAAAGGCTTGACTTAGGTTAGGGCGAACGGGGAAAAATAGCAAAATCATAAACTTCGCATTTTCACTTTACAAAAAAGGCTTGGCTTAGGTAAACGGATGAAAAAAGCATTAGCTTTTTAAAACTGGTAAATAAAAAAAACGTGAGTTTTTATATTTTTTATTCAATTTTACTTCACTTACAAAAAGGCTTGCCTTCGGTTAGAGTGAACGGGTAAAAATAGCAAAATCATAAACTTCGCATTTTTTATTTATTTAAATAGATTAAAAAATATTGTATTGTTGGCGACTTCACGACAGCTCAAGGTAAATTTTCTTCAGGGTTATTATTCAGTAAACGTTACTGTTTATTCTTTCTAAGTCAATGCCACTTCACCAAAAAGGCTTGGCATTGATTAAGCCACATACGCTCGGGTCAATTGGCTAGTCATAATACTAAGATAATAGTGGTGTCCGTGTCACTTTTTTTGCAATTTGAATTGGCGCTTATTTTTGCTACTTAAGATAGCTAAATCTCAATTTCTTAACCTATTATTAATAATGCAAATCATTTTCTCAAAAACGTTACTCTGTACTGCAAATCATTTTCTCAAAAACGTTACTCTGTACTGCGAAGTCATCATGATACTCTTTGGTCATCTGCGACAGCGCCTTAAAATACGATCGACAATT